>VYZV01025832.1:0-33158 GCA_013401275.1 Pandion haliaetus | reverse complement strand
TTTTTTTTGGTGATACTTTTGTACTGCTGTGACCCCTAACATGATGATTACTGAAAGTTCTTTAAAAACCAAAACCAACACCAAAATGTGTGTGTCCTTCCCCTGGAGCTTTTGGAAGCACCTTGGCCAAGTCAGTGTCATGTTTGCTCTGTGTATTCATGTTGCATGTGTCAGGCACAAAACAGGGAAGGAGAGGTACTGTAGGAAACAGTAAGATACATCTGTAAACCCAAAAGTCTTCGTAGAATCTCAGAATAAACACAGTACCTGAAAATATTTGTAACTGATTTAAACGAGAGAAAAAAAAAAAAAAATAGTAGTGCAACTTTTAAGCTAAAATTCTGTTTCAGCTGAGTTCGGTGAATGGAGGGTTAACTTGTATTTTCCCTCTATCAATAGAGAGAACTTAAGAATATGCTGGAAAAAAGATTACAGTAGTATGATTTGTTTGGCATGTACAGCAACAGAAATTCTGCTTTTCTTCTGCTGCTCATCAGGCTCAGTGTACAGGGTAGTATATTGTTTTGCACTGAGCTTTCTGTCTAATCTTTAAATGCATATGTGATATTTTGTGTTGCCTGAATATCTTCTGTGATTATACATAATAAGTTTCTATTATATGCAAGCACACTTAATACTGGTTCTGCCATTGCATTCGTTTTGAACATTGTGGCTTTCATGCAGGTTCTCTTTTTCTTGTGTGGCTTCCTTGTATTTTTTCATTCACTTTATTAAAATGATAGGGAGAATATTCTCAGTATCTCACTTAAGAAAGCAAGTTATGCATTTTTGACTGGCTGTGTACAGTTCAATTACCATTTCATAAAATGGCACACAAAGCTGTGAAGAGCTCCAGGGTCGTTATTTCTCCCGACCTCTTTTTCTGACTCCCTTGTTTGTCTCAGAAGGGCTTTAGTTATTTACTGTGTCCTTCCTCTTAGAATTTATATTTTATTTTCAGCATCACCACCTGCCCCAGGTGAAATTTCCTCCCTTTCTAATGGAAGACTGAAGGTCTGGTTGTCTAGTGAAGTGAACCCTTATGTCCTTTGGTTGTTGATGATGGGAAGTGGAATTGCAGCCTGTGACCACTTAGGTCTTCTGACATCTCACTTGCCTGTTCTCTTTCTATGGCAAAGGAAATGAGTTTTTTGTTTGTTTTTTTTTTTTTTTTTGTTTTTTTTTGGGTGCTGCTAGCTTTGCATTTCTGCATATGACTTAATTTTCTGGTTTTGCAAAGCTGGGTTTTCTTTAATTCTTAAGCTTGATCTGTTGAATCTTAAAAACTTTCTTGAGTTTCCTTACCAAAGAAGCAGCAGTTTGGAAATGAATTCTAAAACAGGGACGGGTAAACTATCTCACTTTGTCATTCCTACATTTCAGACCCTCCATGTGCACCACAAAAGGTGAATTCCTTGCTGAGCCTTTACTGGACCATGAAGTATTTATGTCCGGCAAATGCTGTAGATTCATCATGTATTGTGGGAAATAGAATTAATGTTTTCCTCTGGGGAAAAGGGGGAAATCTTTGCAAATGCCAACTACGTGAAAGACCCTACTGTATTACTGTATTTAGGTTGGACGGACAATGGGCAGGAGCTGTTTTTGCCAGATGTGAGCATGGTTCTCAGCAGAACGGTGCCCCAGTTGCTGTTTCTAGGTGTTACTGAAGTGCGGATATATACAATTTGCATGAAGAGGCAAAATAAAGGGTGCTGAATTTCCCCCTGCATTCTTCAAGTTCTGCTATTTCGAGCTGCTGTATTTTTTTCTTCTCTGCAAATATTATTGTGCAGAGGAAGGAGGACAGTTTATTTAAAAACGAGTATTTCATAGCTGTTAATTTGTGCGGTATTTATAGCAATTACTTGAAGAACACATGGTACCTTTTCAGTTGTGAATAAAAACTGTACTAAGCTCTACTATACTCTAAGGAGTAGTGCAGGTTATCTAATGAAATACTTTGCATCATGTGGTTCCCAACTGGTTCATTCATTTCACTGTTGATGCTGGCTGAAAGATGATTTGTTCCTGCTTTGTGAGTATAATCCCTCTGCAAGTGCCTTGTGCATCTCTGTAATGATAACAATGAACTAGAGTACTTGGAATAGTGAGTGCTTTTGAAAACAGTCTTTCTAAAAGCATGTGCTCATGTCCAGAAATGTACACTGTTATGGCAAAAGGACCTTAATCTGTGTGAGTTTTTTTAAAGAAGTCACTTGCCCCTCTCACGGCCTTCAGCTGGGTCACATAAGCAAAAGAAAGATAAGTAAGGCAGGCAGGTAGGGAATGAGCGGATTGTAGAAGTGATGCTTTTGAGATACCTGGTCAGTAAAGAACATGCCTTCATTTTGTAGGCGACTGGTAGAGCTTTCACCAGACAGAAAGGTAGACAAATTATTCTGTTTAATTCCTTTACCTCATTGAAATACTTGTCACCTCTCTGAAATGTCTGTTGCTGGCAGAAGGTGAACGTTTTCCTGCCTCAGTTGCCACTGAGGCAGATAAGCTCTAGATCTTTTCCTTTACGTTTGCAAGAGGGTGAGGCTTTACGAAAGAGCTGAGCCAATCTAATGGCAATCTACTTCCCTGCTGTCATCCAGTGACGTGAGCTGCTCCCTTTCACTCTGCTGGCCCGTGTCTGACCCCATGTTGGGCTGGAAGAGATAGCTAAACTAGCAGACAGCTATTCCCATTATTCTGGCGAGAAGTTCTCTGCCAAATTAGCTCCTTAAACAGATTCACTGTGCAGTCAGGTGAGTGACTGTGCCTCAGTAAGGGCAGCCTGAGGAGGCAAGGCATGGCTTGCCCCTTTCAGCAACAGCCAAAGTTGGGTAGGGCCAGCTACATTCTGTAATAGTAGTAGTAAAAGTTATATTCATAATATTTTAGTTTCTTACACAGTGTTATATTGTCCATCTCTGTAAACCTAGAATCAAATGCCAATTTCAGAACTAAATGGCTGAACCATTTTAATAGAGCAAATCAAAGCCCAGCATGATGGTAATGACAATATGCTGATGATCAATGAGTTTGTTGCAGACTTCAAATTTTCCTTTACAGCTGCAAAGACTAGAAGCTCTTTCAAGCATCAAAATCAGTTTTCCTTTTGAAAATCATTCCTGCACCTAGTTTTTGGAGAAAAATAGAAATAAGGTGGTGGCAATGTTGCACACCTCTGTAGCAGGTGTAAGTATTTCCTACCAGCCAAAACAAAGTGAACTTACCAGCTTTTTCTGGAGAGTTGTCTGTTACTAGCCATGTGATACTGAGAAAGCAAGTATTAGTACATGTTTGTGCCTTGTTGAACCTGAGATTAGTGGAAAAGGTTAATTTCTTAATTGTTTAGACATAACCCTCTTTTAATAAGAATGTGTAGTGTAATCTAAATGTTGTAGTCTTAAATATTGGAATAAGGTAAAAGTTAGGCCACTTTTAACACCAGCTTGTACCCACTAACTTGATAGAGCTATTGCTTGTTAACACTATGTGAGGGCAAACACCTACTTTGCTAAAGGTCTCATGAAACTTTTCTGATACAGTCAGTGGATGCAGATGGGCTTTGTTACTTAGTTCAGCATGAGCTGGAAAAAACCCACACATTGAAGTACACTAAAATAGTTTGAATATTTGTGTCTCAACACATTTTCTTTTGGGGTAGATACAGGTGATTATGCAAAAACTAATTAAGCTGTGGAATCATTAATATGGGGATGTGATAGATTCTCCAGTACTTGGCACTTTTAAATCAAACTGTTTTTTCCTTGACCTGATCATTTAGCTAAACGCCAAGGCATAGATTTTGTGCAGAAACCTTTGCAGAAGGAATTGGGCTGTGCGCTCTAAGGCATGTAAAGGTCTGTGACTTCCATTGCTCCACCTATAATACTTGCAGTGAAGTATTTTGGTGATTTGCAACAAAGTGTTGCAACTTTGTGCAGTGTAGGTTTTTCTGCAGTTGAGTCATGCCTTAACTGCTTAGCAAAAGTTGGAAGAACTGGGATCCTTCAGCATCTTCCTATGCACTTTCCATTCTTCTTGCTGTTAGAAATTGCAGACTGGTTACTTAGAGTTCACGGAGAGGTCAGAACATGGGAATCTACTGGCAAAATCTTTTTTCTTCCTCCTTCAGTTTACATTAGGGAACTAATTTTTGTTTATTTGTTGTTTATTTTACCCAAAGGCTCTTACCTGTTTCCCCAAACACATTTTGTTTCTTTTGAGGCTTAATATTCGTGTTGTCCGAGACGTTTATTACACCTTTTAACAAAAAAGGTGATTTTTAGACTTTTCTTGTAGTCCTGCTGGCAAGGAATTATTTCTAGTTAGGAGACAGAGTTTAAAGCCTGTTAGTTTTTACCAGTTTGTAAAAGCTATGAAGCAGGCTGATGTCCTCTCTCCTGCTCTGACAGTCTTAAGCCACTGTTGCCAGATGTTTTCACTTGCAGATGTTATGTCCGTATGGGTCCACTCCACCTTTCGTGTTTATCTGTACCTGTGAACAAGGGCTATGCCAAAATGGTGATGTGAAAATGGATAGAAATATTGTAAACTTCACTCAGTGTGATTTTTTTTTTTTTGTACCCTTGAATTTTTCTTTGTGGGAACAGCATCCATTTGCAACATGATCCTAGTAACTTTTTGAACAAAAGTGCTAGGAAAAACCCATCCTGGCCTTTGGGTCTTGGTTTGGTGGGAGATGGTTAAGGAGGGATATAAGGTGAGTGAACCTGGGGCTCTTTCTGTGGTGTAGTTTACTCTCCTAGGCTGGTGTTGCAGATGGCTCCTGAGCTGCAACTGGTGGTTGGGCTGCATTGGTCAGAGGGGTCAGGCAGAAGGGTTTCTCCTAAGGATTTGAAAGGTCCTTTGACAAAATTTGCCCATGTAATTTAAGATACTACCTGCCTTGCTGGGCAGGGGCTGGGTTGGTAGCTGGGCTTAGTAATATTTCAAACTTCCATGGTGAAACTCGCCACTTCTCAGCTTGCCCACATCCTGCACCTGAAACAGATCGGCAAGGGAGCAGAGCAGAGGTTTGCGAGGGGCACCATGTGGGTGGACAGGAATGTCTGTCTGTCTGTGGAGCACCAGGCTGTCTGTGATGACAGCGGTTGTAGGAGTGTTACGTGTAATCAGGATGGGAGGCAAGCTTGCCCGTTGTCCGTAGTCTTCTACAGAAAGAGGTACGTGGTCCATTCACAGAGAGCAGACCTCAAAATGCAGACTTTGTTCTTCCCACTCCAACCTGATTATTATTTTGGTCCTTTTTAAAGGACAAAGCTAAACAGAAGTTCTTTTCTCCCATTGCCACCTCTTCCCACTCTTAAGTGCCCAGCTAAAGCATTAGTACTGAGCTGATGCAGGGTTCTGTATACAGTTGTTCATAATAGAAGCAAGCCTTTTTATGTGTTGGATGTAGTTGGATGTGGGTTACCTATTTTAATCTATTTGAGGTATTGTTGACCATATTTTAATTATGGGTTTCCACATGAAAAAAAGTAATGTGCTCCATTTCTTTGCAGCTTTTTTTTTTGTCTTCTTTCATAAGCGTAAAAAAACCTCTCTTCTCAATATATGGAGATGAAATGTTTTGATATGGGGAAGTTTACACACAAATCCAATGATGAGGATCAGTTAGTCATATAAACATTTGGATGTTTACCCAAAACCAGGGAAACAAACAGAGTTCCCAGCTCTGCTGCAGCTCTTTCCTTAGAAAACTCAACTCCTCCTCTTGTTTGCTGTTGCCTTACAGTGCTTTGGGAGGAAAGAGGTGGCTTGGCATTCCTCAGTGTATTTTGGGAATTCTTGTGCTGAAACTACTGGTGTCGTGTCGTCGTGTCCCCGTCCCCTTTTTTTTTCTCCTCTGTCATTGCTCTTCTTAAATAAAAGTTCAGAAGTGCTGAACTACCATCCCCACTCTGCTGCAGAAAACAGTGAAAAAGGGCAGGAACGTGAAAAAGGGCAGGAACGTGTCTAATGACCCATGAAAGCCATAATCGTTGTAAGCAGTTGGTTGGGAAAATGTCACATGTCTTTATTTTGAATGTCTGGGGTGATTCAGAAAGCATATGCAATAGGAGAAAGTCTGTCAAAACAGTTCTTGCTGACCCTCGTGTACGCATCAGAACCTGAGCAGCTGATCCGAAAAAATGTTTGGGAGCTACTGTCAGATCCATTCTTCAAATATGGTGTCTGTGGGGTTGCAGAAGTCCCCACAATGTGCAGCGATTAGCCTTCAACTTTTTCATTAACATGAAGTTTTTTTCCTCAGTGTGAAGGTTTTCCCAAAGGTTGCATGTTCAGGAAAGCACTGCAAGCTCAGTAATAGTTTTACAACTGACGCTTTGCCTGGCTTTATTGCTGATCTCAGAGACTGTCAGGAAAAAACCTGAAGATTTAAGAAGTGCTTCTCCTGATGTCATTAATTTCCGTGATTCGTCAAGCTTTAAAGGCTTATTGATATGTGGTTGCTGATCAGAGTGAACAAACAAGTTTTAAGTTGTTAAATTGAAAGGTCAGAGCAATTAATACACATAGATGTATTTTCAGAGGCTTTTTTAATATTTGCAAAGATAACAAGATTTGCCCATTTCTGTACCAGCAGCCATAGAAATCTTGCTTAAACAAACTGAAATAAAATACAATGAAGCCTTTAAAAACAAAGCATGGAAGGAAGGGGCAGCAATTTATTGGCTCATTGTGTTGATGACATGCTAAATACAGAAGCACACAGCAAGTGATTTGAGAGGGCTTAGCTCAGGGTCTAGTTCAAAGTCTTTTCATTCATGTTTTATGGTGTCCTTAAGGAAAATGAATTCTTATGTCTGGAGGCTGTCTTAGAGACCTTAGTGCTAAGATCCATGCTTTATCTGGTTAAACAGTGTTGAAACTGAAAGCTGTTAAAATAGCACTTGGTGGTTTTAATGTGATGTTAACTGAGGTTACTTTGCATAAAGATCTCCATGGCTTCATTATCTGGCCATGGTCAGCAGGCCAGTTAAATATTTTTTTACTGAACTCATATGCTGCTGTGCTTATTTTGAGTAATCTCTTCTTCCTGCAATATAGCTATAATATTTCTTCATGTAATTTCTTGCAAGTCATGCTTCTGTAGGCAAGTAGATGAGAAGAAGGGTTCCTAAAAGCAGCTCAGAGGAACTGTTAAGTGGTTTCAAATTGCAGATCTTGAGTAATTAATTAAAAAACCAAAAACGCCCCCAAAACAACAACAACCACCACAACAAAAAAACCCAATGAGGTTGAATAGAGTAACACTGGCAACTTGTCTTGCAAACTCTGCAAATTTAATGTACAAACCGCCAAGACAAAATAAGGTAGAAACCTGTTGCACTGTTTGTAGCAACCTTACAAGAACTTTACACTCAGGGCTGTACAATAAATATGCCTTTGTTTTTATCACAGGGAAATGTTTTCCTTTCAGTATAAGACTTTGCTGCTTTCTGTGCTCTGATGTTGTGTTTCGAATAGTATGGGTACTCTAAAGCTTAATGTGTTAAATGGCAGACTTTTAAGGAAAAAAAAAAAGCCAAAACTTTTTAGATTTCAAAATTGAAAATTATTTGATTTAGACTGTTGCAGAAAGCCACAAAATTAGCAGAGCAAATAAAGAGGAAATAGTGTTGACAGGTTCCTTTTCCTTACCATAATTATTAAAAATATTGGCTTGTAAAAAGGCCTATGAGTAATGGTTATAGAATGCAGCAAGAGAACCTTAACAGTGAAAAAAAATCTTGATCTGTCCTCTTGGTTGTTATGTGCAGCTGGTCAGGGACTGAATGGAAAACACTTCTACAATAAGCCCTAAATTATGAGGGAAATGAATTGTATTAAAGAACATACAGCTTTCGGGAAAGGAAAAACAGAAGCAATGCTTATGACTAAACCCAGTGTCCTAGAATTTCAGGCACTTTGTTCCTGGTGCAGTCTTCTACCTGCAACTGGTTTCATTTTAACTATTTTTTAATTATTGTTTTTCAAAGAATCAAAACATGTCTAACACTTTCATAATTCTGTTGGCCAAAGTCTGGCTGCCTGCTGTGCCTGATTCCTTACTCAGTGCAACAGAAATTTCACTAATTCCCATCAGTTTGCTAAAAAGCTGTCAGTCTGCGTGTGTTCAGCACTGCAGTTACTGCCTCCATTCCCTTGGTTCTTAGCCATCATAAGGAGGATGAAATGCTTCTAATGTGTAATTTTTTCAGCTGGTTGGGTTTGTTTGTTTGTTTGTTTGTTTTGTCATGTTCCTTTGCCCCTTGCTCAGTGGGATAATGTTTACTCTGGGCCCAGTGGATCAGGGTTGTTTTCAGGCAGGCTGTTACTTTAAGTCAGACTTCTTATTTCTGCTCTCCAAAGTTGTAACCCTTAAAACTACAGGCTTTTTGGTACTAGGTTACATACTGAAAATGAGGATCAGAGATGTCCTTTGCAGGCAGATTCCAGAAAAGGCTGGTTTTAAATGGTTCCCACTCTTACTTGTCCCTGAGAAAATCAAACCTGCATTAAGTGTTCTTTTGTCCCTGTAGCAGAAATGCTGCAGCGAGTTTGGGGGGAATTTTCAATAATTTCTGCAGAAATACATACAGTGAACAATTTTTTTGGTGTCTAGTCCAGTCCTATCATAGATGTGTTTTTTTCAAGGGATGGTATTTGCAGTAGTGGGAGAGACTGAACTGACTGTACACTTCCATGTCTTGTTACACTTGTTGAAACTTGCAGTTTGGCCCTCTGGTCATCTTGTGAATGTAAGTTAGGATTTAAGTCTCCTTTTACCTGTAAAAGGAACAGTGAGTTTTAAAAAAATGCACGTATATCTGCTGAATCCAAGCTTGACTCGGACTTGACTGTGTGGGAATCAAGCCCACCAGCTGGCCCCCCAGCCACCCTGCTCACTGCTCTCTCTAGTTCAGAGCCACTTCTGGCCAACTTCAAAGCGTTTACTTCAAAGGCTTTCGGCAGACACAGAACAGCACAGGCTGAGTTTGTAGTTTCCAGCTTCAGCAGAGGTAGCAAAGTCTTGGCTTCTTGGGGAGTCCTGTTCTATTTTCCTGTTATTCACTCAACCCACAGCAAAAGGCTAGCTGCTTTTATGGGGGGCATGGAGGCTGGCATTCACCCCTGACTTAAACTGTGCAGCAAGAGCAGAAAGTGCTGGTGAAAGGTACATATATCTAGCTCAGCAGAACAAAAGAACTTAAAATTCAGCTATGGAGAGAAATTCCATATTAGTTTCCCATCTCCCTTGAACGTAGGGGTTGTCTTCATAACTGAAGTGCAAGGTTTAATCCTGCCCTTAAGGGATTTTTTTTTTTTTCTTTTTTAGCAATCATATTGCAACTCTTCTGATTCTTGTTAGTCTCACAAAACTCTGGTTCCTCTTCTCAGCTTCCTGAGATCTTACTTCTCAGCAACTTCCTACAACTATAGTAACAATGAGCTCCACAGAAATAGTGTGCATTGCCTGGAAGTTTGCTTTCATTTTTATTTGGAAATGTGGTACCTTCTGGGTGTCAAGTGTCCGCTTGCATGAGGGGAGACTGCTGCTCCTGCTGGCACAATTGCTCTGGAAACCTCGAGCAAGCTGGATGTGGGGTAGCCGTGTCCCTCTTGGGTTGAAGTGAACCCCTCTGCAGTGGGACAGGACCTCAGTCATGCAAGAGGATGTGCTCTGTGCATCTTCCGGCCTTAACATCCTGAAACTCTGTGTATGGGTTTTTTGGGGGGGAAACCCTCCCTCCCCCAAACCCCAGGGTGTATGTCATGTTAGCCACTGTTCCTGATTAAAAGCTGTCATAGCTTCATGAGGAGCCAAATAACAGTGGGGCTGGGAGAGCTGCTGAAAAGTTTCTGTCCATTAAAAATAAAATGGGGGTGAGGGGAAAGCACCTGGTACAGCATTTTTGTGAGAGGTACTTGGTGTCCTTCAACAGTAGATACAGAAATATGTCAAGTGCAAGCCTTATCACATTCTCCACATCCCAGNGGTGGGGAGGGTGGGGGGGTGTGAACTGTGGGAAAAAATGCTAAAAGTCGACATTTTTTTCTTCCCCTATTATTTTAAAGCAGCTCTTTTTTGTCTGTGTGTATGGAGGAACAAGAGATCCCAGTGCCTGCAAAAACCAGAGGTCTGCTGCTTGAGCAGAACATTAATCCAGAATCAATAGCAGAAAAGATATCTCAAATACTGATTATTTTTATTAAACCATACAAACTTTTCTTACACATAAATAATACACACACACACATACATATATACAATTTTTTTTTTTCCCCCCACCTCTTTATGCAGTAGCTGTTACTAGAGTGGAAATTGGGAACTAAGACACTGATCCTGACAAGCACTGAGTGTCCTTCCAGTTAGAGCTGTGGATGTCTGCAGCTCTCCACCCCAGCCTGGCATGTGCCACTGGCTGGGAGTTGTGCGCTGGAAGACATTATCAGACAGGAACTTTTGATTCATTTGCGTGCACACACAAAAAAAAAAAATCAGGCAGTTCTGGCTCCCATCATATCACTGAGATCTTTCATTGTCTCGATCTTGTTTTTAAAAGTCTTGATGCTGACTGGTGATTGAAAAAGCTGTGCCACAGGGTGGAGGCTTTCCTCCACTTCTGCCTGGTCTCTTGTGCAAAGTAGCTGCTGATGCACTCGCTTGGGACTGGGAAGTGGGGCTGGGGGTCCTGCCAGGTTGGCCAGGTGTCAGAGCAGCACGTAGGAAAAGCAGTTCACAGAAGCCATTGTATGGGACAAATGCAAAACTCAGCTCACCCTTAGCAGCTAGCCCCCTTTTTATTTATCTATTTACTTTTCATTGTCATCAAGGGGTATAAATTTGCAGATCAATCATAAAGATGCAAGAGATGGGCAAGCTTGGGTAAACGGGGCAGGGTTTCAGCTGATTTCAAGTTTGTGTCTGAAGCCATAGAGCCGAAAACATCTAGTCTCTTCAATAATCACTAACAGCATCCCTGCTGGTACATAATTGGGTATAATGCCTCATGAAAGCTGTGTGGGTACTGAAAGAGTAGTTTTGTGTATGAATGGCCACTTTCTAGGTAAGAAACTACACCTGCAACACAGTATTTTCTCTCCGGTAAAGATAACATAATAAAAGGAGCTGTTTGGGCCTAATTCTGAGGGCTGGGAATACTGCAATTAGAGCATGTATTAGAACACAGATTACCAAGATACCCAGGGCTGGAGGATCTTGCTTTGCTGTGCATACATTAACTCGCCTTTACTGGTGTTAATCAGAGCATTGCATCATGATCTCACTGCTGTCACTTCATAGTGTCGTCCTGCCCGTAACTTTGATTAATTAGATGACTTTTGGGTCTAACTTCTTACTATTTTTGCCTATAAACAAAACCAGCATTAAATGGTTCAGACCCCCCCTCCCCAGGATACTAATTTCAGTGAATGTATTACAGATGTCTGTATCTGGTATACAGGCTTGTTGAGTAGCATTTAGTCCCACCCTAAGTAATAGGAAATAATAACGTTCTTACTATTGTGCTCCAACTGCTTTTGAATGAGGGGAATGTACTGAGTGGCCTCTGACAGAGGAACTTAACGCTGTTCCCCAAATTACTGCTATTTAGTGGGATTATGCAGAAGGCTAAACAGAAAGGAAAAAGAACAATTTATGCCTGTCGTTCGTACTTTGCTGCCTCCCCACCCTGGCGTGCAAACAGATGCCTTTCCCCAGTGCTTCTTTTTAACATCTATTTATTGTTTTTACAGTATTTTCTGCTCCCAGGGCTGTTGGCCTGTAGGTGCTAATAAAATGTGAATGTGTCCCAGACTTGCCCTCTCCTAAGTACATGCAGTTCTGCAGTGGCTGGATTTTTTTTTTTTTGGTATAAGGTAAAAAGAAAACCAAACCGCTACATCTTTATTTATTTTTGCATTTAGTGGAAAACAACTTCCCCCCCAAAACAAAAACAAATTTTTTTTTTCAAGGGGAAAAAATTGTGGCAATTCAACAAAGTGTGTGTGTGGGGGGGGAGATGGGGACGGGGTAAGTCTTACAGAAACACAGAAAACCCGAGTTTGGCTAGTTTCAAGATAATTTCACTGTTTGGTGTGACCTCATGTTTGAGTGGTTTAGGTTGGGCTGCTTGCCTGTGTGGTTTGTGTTTTTAAAACCGAGCCCCAGGGGAAGGAACTGGGGAGAAGGCAGTGGAAGAAGAGGGCAGCCCACTTGTTTCCCCAGCAGCGCATCCCTGTGTGTCTTTTGTTGAAGCCCTTTTTCTTCTTTGGGGCTTGACCTCAGGTCTCCCTTGCAACTGGAATGTGTTTCGAGCTCAGTGGTAGTTAACGGCAAGTGGTGGAGGACAGGTCTAAGCCACACTGATGGCTCTTGGAGAGGGAGCTGTGCCCCACTCTGGACTTTCTCGTTGCCTCTCTGGACTGGCGAGTGGGTGGCCCTGTAGTCAGCTCAGTATGCCTGTCCGAAACGTGAACCTGCGTAAAGAAGGGTTAGTCTGTTGGCCAGGCAGCAAGGAGATTTCAACCTGAATCTGCTGTGTGCCAGCAGAGTGCTGTAACCATTTGGCTATTGGGAACTACTTTCACTGTATTATAGCTGAATGTGGCCCTTTGTTGCCTTGGCTTTTATTCCTCGCGCCCAGCATCTGAATGTTTTTGTCGTGATCGAAATAGTTCATTTTGATCTCCTACGTTGGTTTCAATGCAAGTCAGAGGGGGTTGTCCTTAAGTGAACCCTTCTGTAAGTTCAGTCCAAATTCATGAATAGTTTAGTCTTCCTTGAAACTGTTTTTTAATGAATAAATGATTCAGCAAGGGGGAAAAAAAAAGTTCCACCCAGAAACAGCAATATTAAAATCTGCTAGACCTGTTTCTTTATTGTTATATAGTCTTCGGGCTTGTCAGGAATGGTGTGGATCCAGTTCTGCTGATAAGTAAACTCGTCTCCCTCAGACAAGTGAGGGGTTTTGTTTTGTGCGGTTTTTTTTGTAAGCCTATAGCTTTAAAAAAGAGCGTTGCACCAAAAGCTGTGGTACTGCAGCAGAAGGAACTAGCTTGTATGGTAACACAAGATATCCAAGAGGCAACACAAACTCTCTATAATAATAGAGGAAATGACTAGTCATTTTAAACTCATCCTTACTCAAAGCTGTTCTGGCTCTCGGGCGTCTGTTCAGTGTTTGAAGTAAAGGAGGAAGCTCTGGTGCTTTATTGGAAAGGTTGTTTCTGCAGAAGATCATCTTAGTTGAAAGATGATGTTTTGGTCTATTTTGGGTTGCATAACTGTGCAGACACCATTTTTCTGGGGTGACTGAGCCACCATTTACACCCAGCTTTTCCGGTAGTCGCCATAAATACACTCTGATGTGTTCTGTTGATGGAATTGCAATAAAATTTATACTAATGAAATTAATTAAAGAAAGCTCATCGGCTGCATATTATAGGTGCTAAGATTTGATAGATACATGAAGTGTTCATATGACATGGGAGAGGTATGTGAAAGAACATTGTAGGAGCTTAAAATGTTAACTGTCCTAGTATTTGAGGATGGCAGGATCTTCATACAGCATATGTTGAAATGGGATAAGAGGGATATTAGGAAAACCGGCAATATCTTTCGGGATGAAATTCTAGTTAAATCAGGATAAAAAGTATAAAAAATAAAATACTATCCTCCTCTTCAGTTATTTCACTCTACAGTCTCCAGTGTGGGTAGTTTGAGTGTAGGGTAGAAGGGATGTTATTCAGATGAGACCTTTTCAGTAAACCTGTAATATAAATGGTTTGAGTGAGAGTTAACAACACCACAAGTGCAATTCATTTTCTTTCATTTAAATATGAAGGCTAAATTCTGATAAATTGTATCCTCTAACTTCAGATTTTGAGAAATTGTCTAGGAAATATTCAGTGGTAGATGTTGGATCAAAAAACTTCGGAAGATGTTACCAGAGACTTCCCCTTTTAATTACTGTCTTTTGTAGTGCTTACGACTTTCAGTGCAGGAATACCCCTGGGTTTAATGACTGACCATAACATATACTTCTGTCAGGAAAAAGGTAATTCTTTTATGTTTGGTTTCTTCTGTGCTTGGGTTGTCTCTACTGGTGTTGGATTCCTGTCTCCAGAGTAGTAGTGTTTGAATGAAAGTAGCTAACTTCATGTTCTTGCAGTCCATAATGAAACATGGTTGTTTGAAGTACATGCAGTGCAAAAAAATATTTTTTTTTTTGGCAGCTACAAAACCCTACTTGCTTCTTATAGGATGCTTTAATCTTAAAATCTTTTCTGTAAACATATGCCTGATTTTAGAGCTATCCCCTGATAAGGCATTCTAGTCGATGACTGGGTTTTTTGGGTGTGTTGGTTGGTTTTTTGGTTAGTGGATTTTTTGGGTTTTTTTTTTTTTTTTTTTTTTTTTTAAACCATGACCTTGAGAAATGGTTGATGCTGTGTCTTCCTTCTTACATGCAACAATGTCATATACAATCAGAGCTCACCTTTTTGGCAGACTGTGTCTGAACCCCATTGGTAACAGTGCACTTGCTGGTCTCTCCTCTGTTTTAAAACAAGAAGGAAACCCTTTAGTTATCCAAACACTTTTCTGTTTGCTTGGCTTACTTGTAAGGAAGGTGCTTTGGTAAATGTCTTTGAGAGACAGAGCAGGGGCTGGGCTCTAAATCTTAGTCTGGATTTAAAGCAGTCTATGAACCCAGCCTTCACAACATGCAGTTGCTGTTAGAAGAAGCACAGACATAAAACGTGCTGTATGGTGCATGGGAGAAAGCATTGTAACAGTGGATTTTAAAAGGTTATGAGTCATGCAGACAGGATATATCACTACAAAAGAAAAGGAGAAAATGTCTTTATAAAAGATGTTCAGCCCTTAGGGTTTGTCTAGACATCTGCCTTCATGCCTTTTGGCATCTGGAGACTCCTGTGTCCCAATACATGGTATTCCCTTGACAGAAAATAAAGTCTGCGGGTACTTTTCCATTTTCATGGCTTGAGTCAGGTGATGGATCGGGCATCCTTCTAAACTAGGGCCTTGTCTGCACTAGTGTATTCAAGCTAATGTGTTTCTCAGTCATTTGAAAAATCTTTTAGCTTTGCATTGGGCAGTCTGGGTGCATTGAACAGTGGTCTTCAGTTTGACTTGGCTTGGTATGCCTTCAGTCTCATTTGCATGCATCTTCTTAGCTGAGTCTTTTCATCTTGATAAAACTTCCCAGTTAGTGTCTGCAAGATGCCTCCTCACTCATGCTGAAACACAGGATGGGCATTCTGCCATGCAGGCAAGGGATAAAACCCTGCTGGTTGTGGATCAAACCCTGCTGGCACCTCTTGCCGATAAGGCAAATTGGTCCAAAGCGCTTTTTCTTGTTAGTTTGTTTTCTGCAGTTGAACTGCTATAACGTAGCTGCGCTAAGAAGTTATAAAGCAGTACCTCCTAGAGATGACAAGCGGCTGCCATAGCCCGTGAAGGATGTAGGTATGTTCTGGTATGTAATCATACTTATGAAAGTTTTACGTTCTTTATTCAAACCTGTTTTTCAGGTAGTCACGTTTCTGTCAGCATTATGTAACTCTGTGACATTTTGACTATCTCTGTTAGAGACAGGAGAGGTGCAAAGGAACCCAGCTCGTGAATCACTCTTGGTTTAACCCTTACTGGAAGGTGGGGAAAGAGCATGAGGCCATTAAGGGAGCAGTTCAGGGAAGGCGGTGTGGAAGTCTGCACAAGCACATCAATTAAAAGGTACAAGATAATGAGGTTTTAGCAGCTGGAATGCAATTAACTTCCTCTTCACTCCTCTCTCTCTCCCCTACCTGCACATTTCATGCAGGTGAACAGCCATGTGGCAGGTAGCAAAGGTCAATTGTTTATGTTATCTGGTAGAAGGCTTTGACTTCTGACTCAGCACCCTGACTTCTCATGTTTCTGTTTTTTTTAATGTGCTAAACTTTAAAGACCTAAGAAGATCCCACCCAGAAGTGTAGTGCAGAGTGCTTAAGGTTTGCGTAACTCCTGTTTTATATTGTTGCTTTACTGTTGGCAAGCGGCAGTTTATAGACAGTTACAAATATAATCTGGGGGAGATTTGTCTATTACATGAACAAATACAGTAGATGACTTGGCATTCTGTGACATGCACATAAAATATGATGCAGGCATGGAGGACTTAGTTCCATCTTTGTCTTAATGCTAGTTCAATGTGGCTTTAGTATTTGACTGGGAAGATGAAGCTTTGCCCCATGTGTGCATGGTGAAATGCATCACAGTGAACTGAAGGCTTTCTCCTCTACCCTTTTCCATAGCTCCTACTCCAATACGGACCCATTTACATGGGTTTTTCTATTCAAAGCTTTGGTACTTGTCAGCCTTAAACATGCAGATGAGAAAGTTTAGAAGTATATTTTTAACAGATCAATCAAAATCCCATTTGTGGCCTAGGTATGCTTTAATGCAATACTTGAGCATTATTTTTCATACCCTTACCTGTATTTTACCTTTTTTTTTTTTAAGCAAATAAATAATAGCAGTGATTGTGCTGTAGCTGGTTTTGGGTATGTCCTTGTTTCCTCCCTGAAAATGATAAAGATTTTATACTTTAGCTATTGCAATGTATAAAAAATTAAAAACTAAATGTCAGGCCAGAAAGAAATGTCTCTGATATGGAAATGTTTTACTACCATTTGTTATTCTCTTGGTCGGAAATGTTTTGCTACTGTTTATTGTAGGCATTGTTTCATCTTTAACATGTGAAGTCCATATAAACCTGTATGTATATAAATCATAAAGTTCTTGTCCTTCTAGGCTTCAAAAGCATTTTGTGGTGATGCAGGGAAGCTGTTTCTACAGCTTAACTCAAGGTTAGAAAGCTTCTAGAGAAGTAGTGGTATTTTTCAGTTTCCGTGTTTGTGGTTTGTTGAGGACATAGGAGCAAAAGAGAATTCATCTAATGTTTTGAAGACATGGAACACATAATCTGGGTGAAATAAAATCAAATTACTCTTGTGACTTTCAGTTTGAGTCAAAGAATAATTAACTGAAGGAACTGTTGAGGTGTTGTTGAAGATAGAACAAAAATGTAGCAGGAGGATGAGGAGTTGCAATTGATTCTAGGCCTACTACTCTTATTTCATCCTACCATTTTGTATATAAGTGTTGAGAGGCTTGTCTAAAATACATTGAGGATATCTGGGGGACATCACTAGACTTGGATTTCTAACTGACCAAATACACTTTTAAAAAAATAATTTGACTAAATGGGTTACTAACACAGGAAAAACAGAGATACTGATGAAGCCCTCCCCTACCCCCAATCTCTTCTGCAGTGTTGGTGCCTGACTAGTATTAGTTCTTTTTAATATCTCACTTTTTTTGGCCACAGTTGAGGCAATAGTTGGTACTACAGACTCTGGATCAAGTGCACTTGTTGCTGCCCCTTTCTGGTTTTCCATTAGGGGCAACACTGTCAAATGTTGTGGAGGCCTGTGTGACAAAATTATTCTTAATAGTGCACTACTATTTCTAATAAATCTTCAAAGTGCTTTTAAAATATTTTGCTAAGGCAATCTGTTAAACAGAAGGCTGACTGTATAAAATATATATATGTCCCTTTGGAAACAGAACTTTTATAGAAACTTCCTTTTTAAAATCTTGTGGTTTTAAAATTTGCAAGAACCATCATCAAGTGGAAGGTGAATTTCTGATTGAAATAATTGTGCTTCATCATTAAACTTGCTGGTAGTGGATATTTGTTTAGTGATGGTACAGTCAGTTGGGATGAA
The DNA here is from genome assembly GCA_013401275.1 of Pandion haliaetus. Classification (NCBI taxonomy): domain Eukaryota; kingdom Metazoa; phylum Chordata; class Aves; order Accipitriformes; family Pandionidae; genus Pandion; species Pandion haliaetus. The sequence goes on along the minus strand of VYZV01025832.1, from coordinate 15,356 downwards.
ATTCGCTAAATTTAAGGAATGTTTGTCTTTCACTGAATTGCATTTTTTTTAAAGGTTATTTTCAGTAATATTTTTTGAGAACATTGGATTTGTCGGTTAAGACCATGCAGTGGAAAGAGACATGCTCTTGTATTCTGGAGATGTAGGTAGCAGAAAATCCATAATTGTATGGAAATAGCGAAGGCTGTGGGAAGCCATATCAGTGGTATTACTGCTCTAAGCAAACAATGACCAAAACGTTGTAAAAATTCACTCTTAGTTTTAAAAGCTTCCTCTGTTTCTTTTTTCAAGTGATGTACAAGGTTAAGCAAACACTGCACAATGATGCAACAGGCAATTTATTTCAAATGAACATGTTTTGAGACTCATAATAAATAACATAAACATATCTTCCTCTTAAATATAAGTGTTTGAAATGAGCTACTAGCTATTTGATCTGTATCAGAGCTAAACCAAACACAAAGATCAGCAGGAACTCCTTCATGTATCTTGGAAGAAGAAGCCATGGATATCATTTTTCTAGAATAAAAAGTCTGTAGCTGGTCAGGCTGCAGTGTCAGTTTGATCTCCAGTTCTGACCCTGCATCATCCAGCCTTTTTCCACCATAGCTGCTCCTCCCGATGGCCATGAAGTTGACCTTTGATAGACATGTCTATTGACTGGTAAGTGAGAGAGAGACCATGTTGTTGTCAGTGAATAACTTCTCATGCAGCCTCAATGTATTCATAGAGGCGAGTCTGGCGATGGGGTGATGGCAGAGCCAATTCTCATTCCTGTTTCTATTCAGCTTCTGTTCAAAGAGGAGGAAAAGGGAGACTCTACCAGAGCCCTAGATGAACTTACTGGAGCTGTACAATGAGATCTTTTGTTCCCTCTCAGGAGTACTACTACATGTTTTGAACGCTTGCAGTCTATTTGTCTTTTGCTACAGTTTAAATTCATTACAGGATTAAATGCGCTGACAGTTGAAGGCAAACCCTCAAGGGTGTCCCCCCAGCTCCATGTTGCTGCATGGGAAAACATTGTTTAATCGAACTGTTTGTGTTTGTGATAATCTGATCCTTGTAGATCAGCCAGATCTCTAACTTATTTTACAGTTGGAAAAGGTTTAGCACCATGTTTTTTGCTGTGAGGCAATTTGGATTTGCTTTGAAGAAGTTAATCAAATGCTACTTTGGTTTTAGGGCCCATCAAAAAAAATGTAGATTCAGTATAAAACAGTGCAGCTGAAGATGTGAGATGTAGTAAATAAGTGCCATGAAGAAATTCTAAGGTCCAGCCAGTAATTTATTGTATAAAATTACTTCCCTTGTGACAGGTTAGTGATGCTTGAAGTGGCATGGAGCCTGCCTTAGCCTGCTCGGCATGGTGTCATTCGCTCCCACGAGCTGCATCTGAGCTGGCGTTTACATCTACATCCACCCTTTACACTCTAGTGTGGTCATCCTTAGCCTTGTACTTTCCAGAATATGTCAACTTTTATGGGAATTTAGGCATATTTCACTGCTGTTAGTCACTCGGGCTGAAGTTTGGTGGTTTTACTGGGGCCTCTAGTGGTGTCAAGACTGCATGACCAAGCCAGAGCTGCTGTTTGGGGATTGTGAGGAAGGATTGCTTTCCTCCCTCCCTTTGGGTAGATTTACCCAGCTACAGGGCAAGGGCAGTACCATACAGATAATTTATTTGGATTCCAGTGGAGCATTTTACATGGAGTTAGAACTGAACGTGATGAAAGAGCATAAATAAATGGTAATAAACAGTAACAGAGCGTGAAGGAGGAGATGAAGGTTAGCCTGAGAGGTCTCCGTATGGGGCAGTGGTCACAGGCTGGTTTCTCCCAGCTGCACACCTCATTGCCTTTTAAATTAGGAAGTTTTCAGGACCCTGGTAAGGGCAAAAAGATAAACTGTCCTAATAAAAGTATGGAAGTAAGGCAGGAAACAACAAGCCCTTCAGGTACCAGCATCAAGCCTGCCACAAAAAAAAAAAGTTTTTCTGTCTAGCAAGACAGTTTGGAGCTCTGTGTGAGCAAGCTAATGGCTTTCACAGGCCATGGTTCTCCTGCCCCCAGACAGGGTGTCATAGATAAAAAATTTAAGTCTTTATTTTCAGTATAAATCATCTTTCTTGATGTTGTATTTGAGCTTTTGTGTAAGTTTTAAAATCCCTTTACAGCTAGTTTTACTTGGTAAACTCTCAAACCAAATCCAGCTCAATGTTGTTCTCCTTGCAAAGTATCTTTTAACACTTTCCTGAGCAAAGACTATGTAGATCCTAAAGTGTCCAGCTCAGGAAAGTGAAATCTACTTGTGATAAGAGAGAAAATTGAGAGTCTCAATTGCTCTCAGCTAAGCAGATCTGAAATAGGGCCCTGATTTTCATGACTGTGCTGCAAAGGCTAGGCGGCTGCTGGCTGTGCTGTACATTTTCCATGTTGCCTGGGTGGCCAGCCCTGCTGATTTGGGGACAGTTAGCATTGTGTCATTGCCACAGGAGTCTTTTTTTTTTTTTTTTTTTTTTTTTTTTTCTCTTTTTTTTTTTTTTTTTTTTTTTTTTTTTTTTTTCTTCTCTCTCTCTTTTCTTTTTCTTTTTTCTTCTTTTTTTCATTATATCCTCCTTCCAGGGTGTGCCAGAGTAATGAGTCAGAGTGAAAAAATAGGGCTGTTACGCTACATGCAGGAATGTGCCTTGTTTACATAAAATAAAGGTTGATGCTTTCTTAGTTTTGAAAGAAAATGACTGGCAATGTTAACTGAAAATTCTTTTTAAAAGAGGAGGTTTTTCAATTCAGGCATTGCTTATTACACACCCAGCTGCAGTTCCAGCGATGTCGGTATGATGTGCAGCTTGAGTAGGATAACAATTCAGGTTTTAGTAAGTAGTTGTTTTAAATATTACTCATTGCCATTGTCAAATAAACACACTGTTCTCTTTGTAAACTCCTTCAACAGGATCATCTCTGAAGAGACATTACATGTAGGACTTACTGGTTTATGTGAATAATTTAAACTCGTTGCAACTTCTCAGCCTTTCTCCGGGATGAAGTTTTGTTTTCTCAGTTGGAAGATTGCAGGATGCTTGGAGGGATGCTACTGAACTGTGAAGTGGTTTGCAACACCTACTGCCTGTAGTTCACTGGGACCTGCAGGTTTGGGGACAGCAATGAAGAACTACTGGGTTGCATGGAAAAGTTTTAAACTGATGTTTGATCTGGAAGCCATTGGAAAGAAGTCTAATGGTGCTTCCTAGGGTCAGTGCTGAGAGAGCCATCAGTTGCGATAGTTGTGTTTGGTGTCTGGGCCTTTTGTCAGCCTGTTTCATACCAAAATCTGTGCTGTTTGGTCTTAGGTGTTTCTGTTGCTTGTTTGTTTTGTATGTGCACAGGTAGGTGAATCACTTCCTTGTACCAAACCACAAGAAAACGTACCTGAGAGAGCTTTTTCTTGAAGGTAGGACTGAGGAAGGGGAAACAGATCCAACAGGTACAATTCAGATGAGATCCATTCTCTATTTTTCTCTTTATTTTGGATATGTTACCCAGAAAACTGCTTGCTCCTAGGCTAGCCATCTGAGAAGCGGATAGCAGGTAAAATTTGGAGAAAAATCAGGAGAGGAAGAAAGAACTTTCTCCAATATGTTTCAACAGAAATTTTCATTCGGCGTCTCATCTTGGCTTTCCTACAAGGTTTTGTCTTCCACAACATTTTTAGTTCACTGGAGGTGCTGCACAAAGCAGAATCTCCTCATCTGTTTTCATAAAAGCCAGTGGAAAAAATGATTTTTGGTCCCTCTTTTGAGAAAAGCTTGCTTCAGGGAAGACAGAATTTAGAAATGTCGGGGGTAAAATACAAATACATGCAAAGTGGAAATAGTCTTTCCTCTTTCACATAACTGCGTAATAGCTCAAAATAGCCTGTGCATAGTTTTGTATGGCTGTCAACTGCTTAGGGTTTTGCATAGCTTCCTAATACAGCATGGTGTCCTGAGAAGGTCCAGCCCTACCCAATTAATAACAAATAACGGCTCATCTTTCTTTATTCTGGGTTCTGGATCTCCATCTGGTCCCATGCATTCTCATTAGTGGAGCTCATTTAGGGTTAAAAGAAGAGAAGAGAAGACTCCAAAGATCTTGCAAAAACTTATTGCACTGCTTCTAAAATCAGAGCTTTTTTCCCGCCAGGATAAACCCACTTAAACCAAACATTCTGTGAAATGGTGTTTTGTGGATGGGCTGCGAGTGCCTGCCTAAGATACCAGAAGGCAAAACATGTGGAGCTGACACTTGCAGCAGCATATTTTCAGTTTTTCATTGGAGGTGAATGTGTCATATTATTGAGATCATCTGAGTTAATCTGAATAAAAAAAACTGTTGTGTGCTACAGTTAAAATGAGTTTAGCACAGTAAATATACACTGGAAAAGGAAAAAAAAAACCAAACCTGAAACCACAAACCCAGCACCAAATCCAGAAAGCAATCAATCTTAAATGAAACTATATAACATAATTAAATGTTAGCTTCTGACTTAGCCTCATGTTGACTATTTCCTCCTTCAAGTGGTAAGGACCTGTTATAGGAGAGCTGAGTATTCACAAATGCCACTGAAACTGGTAACTGAACTGTTGGCGTAGCTTGGCGTGAATCTACAGCACACAGGCTTAATCTACGTTGTCTTTTTTTATACAATTAGCACAGGAGAAAACACTTGCTTTTCTTGGCTTGGCATATCTTTAATTGCATATGAATTTCTATGCATTTTACAATAGTACAACAGTGTAATGATTTGTGCTTGGTTGTTTAAATGCAGAGAAATACTTTGCAATTATAGACTTATAACATTTTAGGAAGAAATTAGAAAATACGGCAAAACATTACACAAGTATATTTTAGCTCATTTTCCCCAAAACCCAGAAACTGCCTAAGTAGGGCATGTTACTTGAACTAGGCTCATACAGGTTTAGGCACACAGTTTTATGCCCCAGTTCAGGTGATCTCATTTTTCTTGCCTGGTGCTGTAAGCCTACAAACTTCATTAATTTGGATGTAATGTGGAAATGAATGAGGTGAAACAGCCCTGAGATGGGTTGCAAGAGACAGAAATGTCACATCTTTCCAAACCCCATCCTGTCTCTGAGACTGTTGTCTCCTGCAGGAAGGTGTCACTCCCTGCTGATTTAGACTTTATGCTCCCAGGGATGTGGGAAGATGTCCACAGCTGGAATAGCAGTCAATGCCTTACAAATCCTAGAAAATCAGTAAATACTGGAAAGCTATATCAGTTTGTGGATGCAATACTTGGGCAATCCCACTTCCATTATTGTGGGGTTTCCCAGTGGCATTCCAGGGTTTAATTTTCACTTACTTTGTGTGACCTTGAATAAAACCTTTCTGTGGGAATGCTTTCTGAATAAACCTATGTGATGTATGAAATACCAGAGGTGACAGAGCGGTCTGCAAGGGGCCAAGTTACTGTGTCTTTGCTGGTTAATGTTTGTCGGCTGAGTGGTGATGACTGGTAACATCAGCGAAGCGAATCGTGGTCTTAAAACCATCGTGATGGTTGCAGTGTAGTGGCTTGCTGTAAAGCCCATAGTTATGGATGTGGGACAACTACTGGTAGGTGGGCATAGCAGAAAAAAAACAGGAAGCGAGACCAGGGTTACTGGGGCAGTGATGATGCTGTTGCTTTTGTGAAAGGGTGTTGAGAAAGAATTTGGAGAGCACTGTGATAGCTTGTAGTACTTTTGTGGAGCTCCTCCAAACCTGAGAGGATGTGTGGGTGGAGAAGAGATGATCTGAGGGTACACATGTGAAAGATCGTTAGCTTTGAGAGGGGTATGATTAATTTCCTGGCTTTTTACATCTGAGTCATAAGGCACACATCGGTGAGCACACAAGAAAGAGTAAGCAGCAGCCTCAAGTACTGTTCTCAGAAAGGATTTGTGGCTAAGGGGTTTTTTTGGTTAGGATTTTTTGGTTTGCTTACTTTGACTATTTAGCCAGCTTCTTAACCTTGTTTTACATGAACCAAGCCATGTTGTTTGTTTTGGAAACTGGAGCACCCCAGGCAGGTGGGCTGCTGTTGACAACGGTTTTCCCCCCAGTGCAGGAACCCTAACTTTATTACAGGGTACAGTTTTGCAGCAGAGCCCAGCTGATCTAAAGTCTTGCAGCCAGCAGAAGGGGAGGCATGGCTGTCTTCCCCTCTGCTGACCAGCTCCCATGGCTCCCCCAGTGCATGTGTACAGCAGGCATGTTTTAAATCCTGCTCCTGAAAATATCTTAGTCTTAAGTCTAAGTCTTATTGAATATCAGTGGAACTTGGGCTTCTCAGTCACTTAGTGTTTTTGAAGATGTTTTCTTGTGGTACATCTTATTTCTTCCTCGATAAGATTACCTGTGAGACTAATAATAATTCCTCAATTAGGCGACCTGCTGTATGCTTGAGGAGGATGGAGCTGAATCCTGCATCTATTATGCACCACCAACTCCTGGTCAATAATAAACTGCATACATAAGGAGTGCAGGACAGACCTTGCGTGAGTGCAGATGAATTATTCAGCTCCTCTGGAAGGTACAGCCTTTGATCAGGCTCTAAGCATGCCTGTGTGACACATGAAAAGATTCATTTGCCATAGGTGACAACAGTGATGAGTTTGTGTATACACATCTCTCCTGTTCAGTTGAAATGTTTAGTCTTTAGCATTTTGCTGTCTTTTATTTTCTTGGGGAGGGATGTTCCACCCCTACCCCAAGTTCCAGGTTTTTTTGGTTAAAAAAAATACCCAACTGTATACATTAATAGTATGGATTTATGTCATTGAAAAGAAAAGCAGAGATGGCAGGACTCCTTACATATTAGATGCAAACACAAGGAGAATCAGGTGTTCAGTGCAAATAGAATCTGAAATAATACACAAATGTTTTGTATAAATAGCATCTCATTAAGTAATAACATAAGGCTGGAGAACAGTTCAGTTCATGGCTTGTGTTGAAAAATACAGCATGGAAGGACTGAGTCAGGGAGGCTGACACTTGAGAATGGGATCATTTGTTTTGTGCGGTTTTGGGTTTCAGAAGGAGGCCTGCCTGCTGCCAATGGGATGGTGCTTTTTTTGAGTTTGGTTTGCACATAGGGTTCTGGAAAGTCAGAGGGGTATTGTGAGGGGGTATTGCCAATGTGTGTGATTGGCAACAACAACAACTAAAATGATGGGAAGCTGTTCGCTATCATGTGACAGGAGTTCCAGCATAACTTTCCTTTTGTTGTTTGAGCATCATTAACAAAACCTACGCGTGACAGTACAACCAAGTTTCTAGTGGCTTGGTAATAATTTGCCATTGGATCAGATCACTGTAGCTAGGGGTAAAACAGGAATCGACATGCTGCTTTGAGCTGGCAGGAAAGAAATGGGGAGGTGAGAAGCAGGGGTGAAGGGGACTTGGTAGTGGCATACCTGTTTCTCAGTCATATGATGTCTGTTGTTCCTGTTGCTCAGGAAGGATGCTGTACCCCTGAACACAAAATCTGGGGAGAAGAAGATGAGAAACTTTGTCATCTTCAGGCAGTTTTACAGAAGGAAAGTAACTGAAGGACAGGTTGTGAATGATGTTATGTGTTTGCTCTTTTATCTGTAGTGCTGCAGAAATCCCTGTGACTTAGTCATGTAGTGTTTCTTCTTGTTTTTGTTTTTGCTATTTTCCCCTTCTTATTAAACGTAGCATTTTTTTGGTTTTGCTTTTAGATTGCCATGCTTTTCAGGGAATCTCAGCTCTTGCTCATCATTCAGGAGCTGTTTCCACATAGCTTAGCTCTTCTACTCTGAATGCTGCATCGTAGTGTTTTCCTGCCTTAAGAGTGGCTTTTTCCTTTGTAGTCTCTTCTTCCTTGGCCACTTCTTTGTGAAAGAATACAGAAGGGCTCTTGGCTGAGTGCAGACAAACGTTTCTGCACTTCCTAATAGCCTTGCAGTTTGGCTGGGCTCTCAAATATTTGGAAGAGTTGAGGAGGAGCCTCATGCTTGTACATAGGATGTCTGCATCCCAAGTAATGTCCTTTGTGTGCTGAGTTGTCAGTAGGGCTGTGCTAGAGAAGACCAGGCATGTGTTCTTTGATGCTTACAAGTGCTCTTTTGCCTAGGAAGCGTGCCCAAACTCTTCTTGCTGTGACACCAAGACCATCACAGGCTGGAAGGGGGTCCCTCCACTTGAAGCTTGCTTCTGCTGCATTTCTCCTTACTGTAAAGTTGGAGGGGTTGCTTCTAGTGTTGCTCTTCGTCAGCTGGCCTGCCTCATCTTTGGGGAGAGTGCTTTTTGTAGTCTCTCATACAGACAACAAGATTTAATGGTATCTTCTGACTACTTTTTGAGGGTGTGTCTGGTTGGGCCCATGACTGTGATGCAGGGAGCTACTGCTGATGAAGCTACCTGTGACACCAGCAACACGAGAGCTAGGGGGTGAGTGATATGGGATTCAAGCTTTGAATTGGGTTGTTGTGATATAGCTGCTTATTTTGAGTTAGCTCATGGTGTCGCAGAAGCAGCTAAGAAACTGTCTAAGGAAACAGGGTGGAAAGAGAAAATGAGTCTATTTCAAGTGCTTTAGATAAATGTGTCGACCTCTGCAAGCAGCAGGCTTGGTGCTTTGTGTGAGTAATGCATTATCCGGCATGAAACTAAGCTGGATTTTCTAGAAGCAACACAGTATAAGGTCCAACCAAAAGAGGTGTTCTGCAGGTGGTATTAGAGTCACTGGGGCTGGAGACTGCTTCTGCCTGCACCTACCATGATGCCAAAAACAGACGCAGAGGTGCATGGGCAGAAACCTCCCATGCCCGCAAGCCTCCCTGGCATAAAGCACTGCATCCACTGACCTGTGGATCTCCAGCACCACACTGGGGACACCTGTCCTTGGGACACGTATCTCTGCATGCTTGTTTTTGCCTTGTCCTGTAGCTTTGCAAGGTGAATAGTGGTATTTAATCCTTGATGCAATTGCTGGAGTCATCCGTTTATTACACGACAAAAGTGGCTGCTGCAGTCGGTTGGCATCAGCTGGCTAGAAGTGAAGTCCCGGGAAATCAGGATTTTCCTCTCAAGCGCCTGCAGACCTCAGCTTGGGGCTTTTATTTCACTCCTTTAGGAGCGTTTTGTGCTGCCACCTGGAGGGACATGAAGAAAACAGTGTGCAAGCTGGCCTGTAAATCAACGGGAATGGAAATGGCTTATTCAGAAGTAAAAGCATGAAGTTGAAAGACTTTTCAACACGTTTTCAAAGCAAAATTCTGGTGTGCTCGTCAGTATTACTAGCAGAGTAGTTTCAGGCTGCAGTTACATGGCAACTGATGATACTTTATGCATATGGACACGTACATAAACTAGACTTGAGAATATGTACTAAGTGTTTTGAACTTTGACTACACTGAGTTTGTTTCAGAAAATGCAAAATATTATTTTGTGAGAAGTAATAAGAAATTTTATACAGCATTAGGATGAAAGGAAAAATGTTATTAATAAAAAAAGACCTAATTCGCATCTGCCGTTTTTTGTGGGATGGTGTCAAAGGTGCTAACTAAAGTGTTTTTTGACTAAGATCTCGCAGGTTTTGTGTTTAAATTTATATGTGCAAAACAATCAGCATATGTTATGCAAGCTGGTTTTGTGACAAAATAAAATGTTTTTATAAAAAAAAGAAAGTGGAAACTAATATTTTACCAGTATGTTTGGGGTTTTTCTCTAATAGTTTGGTATACTTCTGGTGTTATTTTTATGTCAGTAAATTGTTTGGGTATCTCTTGTGGGTTGAAAAATCTGGATTTTTTTTTTTTCTAACTGATTCCTTCCGCTCCNGGTGTGTTAATTAAACCAGTCCTTATTTTATTTGAGCTTCTGGTAGTTTTAAAGTTTTAATTTCTATTATTTATTTTTGTTTTACAGGTCAGATGTACAATTGCCTGTAAGTATCATTGTGTTGCTAAATTTTTTTTAATATAACTTTCATTATCTTAGTTTCTTTTAAGAAAGATCAAACAATATTAGCTAAGTATTAAAGAAAACCCAAACCCTTCCTAAAAAGAATTTTTTGAAATAGCATTCAAAAATGTAAGCTCACTTGTTTTAGTAACTGTGATTCCTGCAATGCATTTAAGGATATTTAAAGATACAAATGTGTACTTTAATCCCTTTGCTTTTCAGTTTGTAACGAGTTCTGGTAAAAACGAGTACAGATATAATATGCTTAGAATGACTGGAAAATATACGTAAAGGCAATACAAAACAAACCTCAAACAAATGAAGACACCTAAAGTGATGCTTTACAGATTTTTTTGAAGTGAGTATAGCAACTGCTGTACTGGCCAAGCTGACAAGTTTTCATGTGGCAGAAATTTCCAAAAGTACTTGCAGATGAGTTCTACCTTAGTATTGAACATCAGACTTCAATGAGTAAGCCTTTAAATTTTAGGGCCTGAATCAACTCTCTCCACACTTTGGGCTGTGCTGCATCAACCTAAAGTTGTTTTCTGTAGGTGTACCATGTCTCTTCCTTACTTGTGGGAATATGAGAACTTTTTTCTCATACACTGAGGGGAAGAGACAAAATTGCTATGCCAGGTTAAGTAAAGCAGCTATCTTCTGATAATATGTCAGAAAAGTGCACACACAGAATGTGGCTGCAAGTTTAGTAAATTCTTTTCAAACTAAACTGCACTGAAAAAAAGAGCAAATCATGGTAGCTTTCATCCAAACCATGAGTAGAGTCAGTGAATGACCAAAATAACATTGCAATCTCTTAATCTAATTCAGATTGTTGCACAGAAGTTAAAAGTGGTAAAACCAGGAAATGTGCAGTGAAATCTCTGTAGGAGAACAAACTGGGAAAACAGAAGTGACTGCAGGTCTGTGGATGGTATCAATAAATGACTATACTTTTGCAAATGGGAAACTCAGAAGTTTTGTAAAGATACTTACTGCTTTGTATTCTTTCAGGCACTGAGGATTGCAGCTCAAACAATGTAACTGCAGAAACAAGAACCAGTAGTAATGATAATTTATCAGTAAACTCTGCAAGTGGGAACAAAACCTATGGAGGTGGAAGATCTACCAGGGATGTGTCACTATCTGACAGGGCAATAAGCGATCGGAACAATGTAACACGTAAGTGGTTTGGAATGTGACTGGGATGTGAATCTTCAGGGTGTTCTCTGCTTTTATACTGCGTTAGCATTTGAAGCCTGAACTCTAGTCTAGAGTGCAAAGAGCATTGCAGGGGCGCAGATCCAACTGCTTTACTGGAGTAGAGAATGAGCCAAAGAACTGTATCTGCGCAGCTGACTGAGAGTTTGATTTAACGCTGTGATTGGCACGTGGCCTTGAAATAATTTTATCACTGTTAGACTTGGGCTCCCTTCTCTGCTTATTATGGCTTTTTAGGTTGCAGCTGCAACAGTCCAAACATACTGTGACACATACAGCTTTGAAATAACTATGTAACAGTACAGCTGAAGTACTCTACGTAGTGTAGAGGGAGCTGTATCATGTATTTAACAGGAGAGGTGTGTGAATCTTGCAGCTAGAAAGGCTCTTCTCTTTGGCATAGCCAGCTTAGGAAAAATAACAGCAGGTTTTGTGTTCTGCTCTTTCGCAGCACCCTGCATGAAGTTGACAGCTGAGGCACGATGGTAATCACTGCTCCACCTAGACAGTTTTACCCCTTGAGAAGAAGTAAAACTTAAGGAGTTAGAGTAGATTGCAGAGCTAGCAAGTGTGCCTTGCAACATATAAGAACTTATTTTCCCAGGCTGATCGCTGTTTTACAGAGACCTGTTATTTGGCTACAGCAGGGAGAAGACTCCTTTATGTGTTTGTCAGCAAATACTGTTGCAGGCTAAAGGATTTTATTTTTTTTTCCTTGCCTTTCACAGAGCCCAGCCCAGTTCTTGATCTCAAGGCAGAATATGTTGGCATGACTTCTGTCAACTTAACATGGGCGGTGAACAACTCTGCTTCCAACTCCTACACGTACAGGATAGAGGTTGTAAATGGTACTTCTGTTAGGAACCTGACGTCCAATGTCACCGAAGTTGAAATTACTGAGTTAATCCCTGGGATGCTGTATAATTTCACAGTATTTGCAGTAGCGAATGATGATGAGACAGAAGGAGAAGGAGTGTCCGTAAGGCTGTATACAAGTAAGTCACAGTTGCTTGCACACCTGTTCTTGGTGGTCTGTATTTTGCTGTGCAGCTCAGGTCTCTGCCTACCTATTTGAGGATTGAAATTCAATACTATTGTCTATAGACATGATGTTTTACTCATGGAGCCTGATCTGGGCTATATGCAAAGGATGGGATGTTAGCATGCAGCAGAAACATAGCCCTGATTTTTTTGTTTTGTTTTTAATTATCTTCCTTCCCCATGTTCCCCTCCATCCTCATCCCTTTCCTTCCCACCTCTCTATATTCCCAAGGGAAGCCCTGGGAGTTCTGTCAGAGTGTGATGGTCTGTGCTTCTGCATTGGAGTGTCAAAGGGAGATGAATCTCACTCAGAATGACTTTTCTTCAGTTTTCTCTTACCTTCCCATTGATGCAAAAGCCTCCAGGAGCATCTGGTGGTGTTGCTGGGGTGCTCGTGCACTCTGAACAAGGAGTGGTGTGAAGACAGCGAAGCAGTGGTGTGCCTGTGTGTGTTCTGTCCATGTATGTGAGCAGATGTTCTTGCAGGTTGACAGATTGTTGTCTTGCCTTTCACAGAGCCCAGCCCAGTTCTTGATCTCAAGGCAGAATATGTTGGTGTGACTTCTGTCAACTTAACATGGGCGGTGAACAACTCTGCTTCCAACTCCTACACGTACAGGATAGAGGTTGTAAATGGTACTTCTGTTAGGAACCTGACGTCCAATGTCACCGAAGTTGAAATTACTGAGTTAATCCCTGGGACGCTGTACAATTTCTCAGTATTTGCAGTAGCAGCTGATGGTCAGACGGAAGGAGAAGGATTGTCAATACGCCTGTATACAAGTAAGTCACAGTTTCTTGCAGCCCACTTTCTGCTGTGCAGCTCAGGGCTCTGTCTACCTGCCTGAGGGCTGTTGTGTGTAGATGTGATGTTTTAATCCTGTAGCCTAATCTGGGCAGTCTACTAAAGTATGGTGTCTTAATGTGTGGAAGAAACATACCCGTGCTTTAAAAAACAAATTAAGCAAAACCAGCCAAACAAAACCAACCTTTGTTCCCCTCCATCCTTATCCCCTCATATGGGGGATAACTTCTTGTCACAAGTACTTAGTGAGACAACTAGAAAAGGTGCTCTCCTAGACTTGCTATTTGTCAATGGAGAAGGACTCATGGGAGATGGGATGGTAGGTGGCTGTCTTGGCCACAATGAGCATTAAATGGTTGAGTTTAAAATTTTCAGTGTAATGAGAAAAAGATAGCAGAGTTGCTACCCTGGCCTTCAAGAGAGTGAATTTGAAGCTATTCAGGGAGCTACTTAGCAGAGTGCCCTGGGAATCTGCTTTTGAGGGCTTAGGATTCCACGAGTGCTGGTCAGTTTTCAAGACCCACTTTTTAGAAGCACAGGAACAGGCAATTCCGCTGTGTTGAAAGTCAAGCAAGTGGGCCAGAAGACCAGCTTGGCTGAACAGGAAACCCTTCTGGAGCTCAAGAGGAAAAAGAAATTGTACGATCTCTGGAAGTGAGGTCAGGCTTCGCAGAAAGATTACAGAACTGTGGTTTGTATATGCAGGGAGAAGACACGAAAGGCCAAAGCTCAGTTAGAGTTGAAACTGGCCAGTGTTGTGTCAGACAGCAAGGCAGGCTTTTTAAAGTATGTTAATAGCAAGAAGAGGTCTAAAGAAAACACTGCACCGGTACTTGTTGAAGATTGTCATCTGGCTAACAGGGATCAAGAAAAAGTGGAGGCATTCAATGCTTTTTTTTGTCTTAGTCCCTTGGGCTGCCCAGTCCCCTGAGTTGGAGGACCATGAGTGTGGGAACAGTGATGTTCCATTTATGGACACTGAAAGTGTAAGGGACCAGCTATATCAGCTGAATGCTCATAACTCCATGGGGCCTGATGGGGTTCAACCCAGAGTACTGAAGGAGCTAGTGGATGTTGCGGCAGGACCCCTCTCGATCATCTACCAAAGGTCTTGGGAGTCTGGAGAGGTCCCTGCTGACTGGAAGCTAGCCAGTATTATTCCAGTTTACAAGAAGGGTGTGAGGGAAGACCCAGGAAACTACAGTCATGTTAGTCTAACCTCAGTTCCTGGAACAATTACAGGGAAGATCATATTGGGTACTATTGAAAGGCATTTAAGGAATAGCACAATCATCAGGCACAGTCAACATGGGTTCACAAAGAGAAAGTCCTGTTTAACTAATTTGATACCCTTCTATGATAAGGTCACCTACCTAGTGGATGAAGGAAAAGTGGTGGATGTAGTTTTTCTGGATTTTAGTAAGGCTTTTGATACTGTCCCTCACAGCATTCTTCTGGACAAGTTGTCCAGCTGTGGGATGAGCACGTTCATGGTGCACTGGGTGAAGAACTGGCTGAACGGCACAGCTCCAAGGGTTGTAGTGAATGGGGCTACATCTGGCTGGCGACTGGTCACCAGTGGTGTTCCTCAGGGTTCAATCCTAGGGCCAGTGCTGTTCAATATATTTATCAAGGATCTGGATGCAGGAGTTGAATGCACCATTAGCAGGTTTGCTGATGATGCCAAGCTGGGAGGTGCTGTTGACTCTCTTGAAGGATGGGAGGCATTGCAGAGAGATCTAGATAGATTGAAGCATTGGGAAATGATTAATGGGATGAAATTTAACAAGTCCAAATGCCAGATTCTGCACCTGGGATGGAGTACACCAGGCACAAGTATAAATTGGGAGAGAAGTGGCTGGAGAGCAGCCCTGCAGAAAGGGATCTGGGGGTGCTAGTCAACAGCAGGCTCAATATGAGTCAGCAGTGAGCCCTGGCAGCCAACAGGGAAAACCACATCCTGGTGTGCATCAAACACAGGATAACCAGCCAGTCAAAAGAGGTGATTATCCCACTCTATTCAGCATTGGTGCGGGCTCACCTTGAATACCATGTGCAGTTTTGGGCCCCACAATTTAAGAAGGATGTGAAGGTCCTTGAATGAGTCCAGAGGAGGGCAACAAAGCTGGTGAAAGGACTGGAAGGTATGTCTTATGAGGAGTGGCTAAGGACTTTGGGTTTGTCTAGATTGGAGAAAAGGAGGCTGAGGGGTGACCTCATTGCTCTCCACAGCTACCTGAGGAGGGGAAGTGGAGAGGGAGATGCTGATCTCTTCTTCATGGGACGTAGTGATAAGACACATGGGAATGGTTCAAAGC
>VYZV01025828.1:0-33955 GCA_013401275.1 Pandion haliaetus | reverse complement strand
TTGACCTGGGCCAGAGGCGGGTCCGACTTTTTGGAGCCGGGCAAGCTTCTAGCAGCTTCTCACAGAAGCCACCTCTGCAGCCCCCTCCCCGCTACCAAAGAAAACCACACCACACAAACCCATAACAATTACTTACACTAGTTCTTATACCTCTGTATTGCACTGAGTTAAGCTGCATAGACACACAGAGTGATCCTGACTGCCACAGACCAGGTACTGCCTTCCGCAGCACCTTCATGTAGCATTATGAGGATTAACCTACATCACTGCAGCCAACCACGTCTCCTTCCTTCCCTTTTGCTGGTAAAGATTGAAACTCACTAGTGAAAGCATGCGTGCCCCCACTCTGTAAGTGGAGTGCACACATGGTCTGCAACTTGTGTGACAGCATCTGCAAAGCCAGATGCACCAGCCTCTTAAAATGTTTATTCAGTGTCTGCAAAAGGACTGCCCAGAATTTAGAGCATTTTACTCTGCTAAACAAGCTCAGAAGCTTGCAAGACTTAGGATTTACTTCTTAATTCACTCAGAGATCCAATAGTTTACAAGTTTTTAAAGCATGTGCTTGTCTAAAATTGCTTATGACCTGTATTGTGAAGGTTGCATCTTTGTTGCTTCCATTGCAGTTGAATTCTGGTAATAAGACAGAAAATGTCAAATTCACCTCTGTGCCCTGCAGTCTCAGGCATCTTGAGAAAAATGAAGATGGGTTCCTTTCTCACCAGGCACAAGGGGTGGGAAGTGCAGAGGGAGGGGGTGGCTCTCCTCATGTTGGGCAGCATGGCAGCACAGGTAAGGGCTGCCCCAGTGGGATGGGGCAGCAGTGCTGGGCTGTGTGACTGTTCCCAGCCCAGCACCCAGGCTGGGCTGCACTCAGCAGCGTGCCCATCCCTGACAGGTAGCGAGCTGTGCTTGGCTGAGCCACCAGCATGGCTGTCAGCTTGGGGGACCCCGCAACCTCTGTGTGCCCACTGTGAAACCCTAACTGCTTGCCCCTGCTGCCAGTGCTGCTGGTCCCAGGGGGCCTTGCCCAAAGGTTTCAGTCTCTGGGCAGTGTCCGCTTCCCACCCCAATCCTGGTGTCTGGATTGGTAGCTGCTCTGTCCCTGGCCGCTGACCAGAGCAGTGTCAGTCCACGCAGTCACGCCGGCTGAAGGAGAGCAGGAGCACTGGCATGCACTGGGACATGGAAGCAAAGGCTGCGCATGGAATAGGAGTTCAAGAAGATCCAGCACTGGAAACCAGACTCCTCTGGAGGAGACTGAACATCTGAACTAATGCAATAATCCATGCATCCTACTGCCTGCAGCAATACAATAAAGAAGTGTGTATGCTCTGCGTCTCTATGAAGCAGAAACCCCTACGGTAAAAAAAATTAGAAAATAACGTGTCACGACCCGGGCTGGACACACCAGGGAGGGATCGTAGTGAATTCGGAGTTCCCCCGGGCTAAATTAAGGTGAAACGACACCAAACGATCAGTTAAACATTTTATTCATAGCAGAAGCAAACTGCACTTGGGCGGCGTTAACAGCAGGTGGCGGGGTTTCTCTCAACAGGAATTGGCATGGAAATACCTCAGTAACCCGTGGTAACCACATACATCAATTCAGGGTAGAAAGAGATCCCTCCCGTTGAGTCACGAGGTTCAGAGCTGACCCCCCCTTGCTTTCTAGACTCCTCAAAGAAGAGCCCAGGGGCGGCTGGATCCACTCCTAGTCCCAGACTTGGTCAACGGTTTATGTCTAAAGGGATGAGGTGTAGGGATTATGGAAAAGGAAAGAGTAAGAGAAAGAGAGAGAGAAAGAGAAAGAGGAAAAGAGGAAGATTCCCCAGTCCTGGGTCCAGCGTTGGTCCAGGCAGCCAAGGGGTCCAGTTCCAGTGGGCACATGCACGTGGGGCTTCAGTCTGTGCCTTTTTCTCATCTCCTTGCCCCTCCTTTGGGAGAGCACTCAAACTCATTAGGTTAATCAGGTGTCGTGGGGGTTGTGCTTTCAGAACCTTCTGGAATCAGGTCGGTGGGCTTGGGGGTTGTTTGGGGAGTAACTTCTCTTCCCCTGCAGGCACGACCATTGTTTGATCTTTGGCCATGCAGGGTGAGCTGCCCTGCTCAGCACATCAGAAGAGGGAGCAGGGCAACCTCCGGCACACCCTCCCCATCCTGTTACTGATGTCCTGTGCTGGTCTGTGCTGATCGGCTTCTTTTCACCTGTGGTTTCTTGCTATGCAGGGTTCCTTGTTATGCAGAGCTCATGGTTATGCAGAACTTGCCCCACCACAATGTTTGAGACATTGACTCTTTCAGTCTCTCACATAATGCCTCAGGACTTCTTTGGTGTTGGCTCTGGAGAAAGCAGTTATCAGCTGTGGCTTGTTCTGGCCTGGTTTTGAGGTAGACTCTACTGAATGGAGAGTGCTAGAAACAGAACCTTTGGGAATCTTTGCTGTGCAATCTGAGGGACCATGGTTCCAGATGCCACAGCTAAGAACGTGGGGAAAGTGTTTCACATTAATACCTACATAGGGATGCATATGCTGCTGGTCTCCCAGCAGGTTGGACAGCAGACTGACACAGCCCAGTGTACAGTGTGTATGGTTGGGGAGAAGGCCACTCCAGCTGTATGAACCACAGCTGTGAGGAGAGCAGGTGTGGCTGTGTCAGGGGGCATAAACCAACCTGAGATTAGATGGGGGCCTACATGGAATGAAAAGAGGATTTTGCTGCTGGCCTTCCTTAGAACTGCATGCTGGGAAACAACTAATAGGAGCAAATTTTAATGTCTCCCTCTGAGGAACTCTCAGGGGCGTTGAGGTGTTGGACTGCACCTGTTTCCCAAATATGAAACCTTTTTATCTTGAAAAATGAGGTCCTAAAGTAACTATTGGGAACAACACTCGCCTGCAAAACAGCATGGATTTTGTTTTCCGTAATGCAGTTCAAGCTTATTGGCCTTTGTGTCTAGATACCCATTTGTCATCTTCCGTGGAGTCAAGTGGTTTGCAACATCCTTTCTTTCTCCGCTGGACGTGCGAAATTCCCCTTTGAACTGAACTCGGTTCCAGTCCTGCTCAAATCACTGCAGCCTTTGCCTCCATCTCGCCTTCTGCCTCCCCGGGTCACCAGAATGCCTGCGGCAGCATCGCCTGCCTTCTGCTCGCCCAACCATACCCGTCCCCTCCTTCACCTCCTCCCCTCGTCCCTCTCTTATCTCACAGTAACTGCGAGGTCGGCCCTTGCCTCCAAATCCTGCACCGCCCCATCTGCACGTAGCCCTTCCCACGTCACCTCCTCCTCCCTCTGATGCCTGATGGAGGCTCTGACCTCCTCCTGCCCTTGCCGTGCTGCCCACCTGTTGCTAGGGTTGGCAGATCTTCCACCAGCTTCCACCTTTGGCTTGTCTTTCCCCCTTTCAGCTTTCGTGCAGAGATCCTGCGCCACATCCTGAGAGGGATTTGGGTTTCATAGTGAGCTGATGCCAGAAGGGGAAATGAGCCGGTGGCTCTGAACCCGCTCTAAGAATTGAGACGGACCGTTCTGCCGGCTTAAACAGAAATCACATTAAGCCATAAGCAGATGCGCTGGTCCTTGCGTGTTGACATAACGATAGTTGTTGTTTCACTGTTGCTGCAGTTCCCATTGTCACAGAGCTCCAGAGTCCTGCAGGAACAACGCACAAGCCAGCCGAAGGGGCCAAGGGCTGTCTGGATACTTTGCAACTGGAACGTCTTTCATGCCGCTTGCTTTCCCAGAGTTGGCATCCTGCACAGGTGGAAGCAAAGCTGCTTTGCTGAGAAGATCTTCTTCAGGCACAACTCTCCGTCAGCCTCTCTCCAGCACTCGGCCCAGGTAAGGAGGAGCGCGGGGCTTGACGGCGACAGCTCCAAGCCAGCATCATAAGCCTCATGCCTGCAACGAGCTCCGTGTAAGCGAGCCGTCGTGCCTGTGTAGAGAGCTGCTGGTTTCAGCCATGTACAGAAGTACCTGCAGGAGAAGCCCTAGGCATCATGTTCAGCCTTCTTCCCCTCAAGTGGTGTTTTCTCTCCAGTATTTAGTAGGGGGAATGGAGTGGTGGGTCTTTTTTCTACACTGGGAGGGTGAGCTGACTGCCTGGGAGGTTTTTTAGTGTGAGAAGCAGAGAACATTTGAAAAGGCTCATTCATGCATTGGCTGTCTGCAGTTTTGCTGGTGCCTGTGCATTAGCCCCATGCAGCTCACCCCCCTCACTCCAGGTGATGGGCAGCAGGGGAGCACAGGTTTAGCCTGGGCTGAGCACTCCTGTGTCTGCACCCAGGGTCCTGTGGTGAGGGAGGCACCCCCCCCAAACTGCCCTTCCCTCCAACGGTGCAGCATTCACCCCGGAGCAGAGTTAGCCCCTGACTCCCACAGCTGCTCACAGGAGAAGATGGTACGCCCTTCTCTTTTGAAAACTACTCCTTCAGCTTTGCGGGGTCAGGTATTTTGCCCATCAGCCTTTTAATTTATGCAGCCACTGCTGTGGCATTGCAGCAACACCTCCCTGTCTGCCGCTGCTCCCCCTGCCATTGTGGACTGCTGTCTCTGCTGGGGCCCTGCTCCACTATCTGTTTCTCATTCCCTAGCCTTCACCTGTGGCTGACCTGGTTTCACCTGAGGAAGGTGGTGAGGACAATGCAGCCATTCAGAAGGAGGTAGCAAGAACGGTCCTCGTGAGCGATGTCAGCTGGGGCCTGAGTGTCCTCAAGATGGTGAGAAGGTCTTTCAGGCCAGCAATCAGCTCTGAAAACACCATGTCTCCTCCAGCTGACAATCCCCAAAAACTTGCTTCTGACCTTCCAGCCTCTGTGTCACTGGCCCTGTCCTGTGTGTTTGAGTGGTGTGTTTCAGAAGTCCCCGTATGCTTCCCCTGCCTCAGTTCCATTAAGTCTTACAGGCAAAATTTCTTCACTAGCTTTCTCACACTGTTTAGGAATGCGTCTTTGTGAAATAGTAGGTTTTGGCTGTATTTTGGACACAGTTGCTTCCACAGAAATCTTCCTCTCGTCTTGCCATTGAACGAGCTGTCTTTGGAGTGTACTTGTTTTCAGGAAGGAAGAAGAATTTCAATTACTTAATTTCTTTTCCATGTAAGAGAGATTTTTTCCTCATGGTGTAAACTTATATAAGCTCATTTAATTGCACTCTGTTCAAGAGACATTACACCAACCACTGCAAGTGTATAGTACAGGCTTTCAGCTCCTCTGAAGGATGTGGAAGCATATTCAATGCCTTCAGCACTACAACAGCCACTCCAGAGGTGGTACATGTGCTTTTTGGTGAGACCCACCAGCCCCTCCACAGCAGTTCTGGCAGAGACAGTTCAGCGGCAGGCCATGAAGAGATTAAGTGACTGGCACATCGCTTACTAGTTCAGTCTCGGGACTTCTAACTGAATTATAGAAGATTGCAGGTTTTTTTAGAACTGGAATTTGCAAAAGGCAACACATTTCTTCCATTAGTGTTTTAAATAGCCAAGCAGCTACTTCTGGAGCTGGAGCATCTTCTGTGGAACAGCTGTTTCTATAACCAGCATTATTTGCTACCATTACCTAACAAATACAGTCTGTTTAACACAGCAAGATTGCATTTTCAGCTCATAATGACAGAAGTGCTAAAGACTTGTACTGCATATTGTAAAGCTTCATGTCTGTTAACAAAAGGGGAAAAAACATGGTGAGTTCATGAGTAAGTTACAGTAAGTTACCTACTAGCACATTTAATTTATTACCAAAGAGTTTATCTGGATTCATTTTAGTGTTTCTTAATGATATAAGTACAGGCAGGAGATTAGTTACCATATCAAGCATTTTCATCTTTTCTGACTGTTTTATCTTAGAGAAACTCCTAAAATGAAGGTCCTATTTAATCACAATTGCATTTATTTAAAAAAAGAATGTTTGAAATCTTGCTCTACTGGTGACTCAAATAACTGATCTCTATCCCACCCTTCCTCAATGAAAAACCTGCATTAGTTGTTTCTTCATCTAGTGCACCTTCAGTTTTGGCTTTTCAAAATAAATGTTTCTGTGTGGAAGGCAACATTTGAATGTTTTGCATAGAGCTACAATGTTTCTCCAGCCCCTAAATTACCTGAGGTCTGGTTAAGCATGTCAAAGTATAGCCAGACTAGTCCCAGTTCATATCCTTATCAGCTACTCCCCACTGTGACTACCATTGCTCTGTGTGCACATGCACAACACAACAATTTAACGCTCTCACAAAGGGGAGTAACCTACTTTACGCACTGGCAAACACAGCCTTTGGCAGCCCTTAATGGTTCATCACGTTGGGCAGATGTGAAAATGAGAGGAGGCTCTCGTGGTGTTACTCAGGGCATTATGAGGACCTTTCCACCATTAAAAGTGTATTTATGGGCTCAGAGAGACCTGTGGAGTTCTGAAGATACTCCAGGAGACACGATCTGGGGTGCTCTGATCTACACAGAGCAAATGAAACGAAAGACTGGGGCACTTAGAGATAGGATGGATGTTCTCGTGTGACCGGGCTGCACTCTGTGATTTTGCTAGCTAAGCTCCCCCCCTCCTCTGTGTTTAAGGTGAACAGGCAAATTACAAACAGAAAAAAACCTCCATTGCTAGCTGAAGCAGTTCCATCCCCCTCCCACATTTTCTTCTCTGTCCTGCTGGGTGCCTGCAGCTCAGCTGTGCTGCTATAAAACTGTGTGGTCCTGCTATGAACCAGAATGGAAAATCCAAACAGTGAAATTATATCCTTTCTCTTCAAAGGTAAGCCATATGAATTCTTCAACTTTGTTCACAGTAAAAAGAAACAAACCACCCAACAAAATCTAAACAAATAAACAAAAAAAAACAGTAGAGAAACACAGTTAAATTTTGCTCCATAACAGTAGGAAATAAACAGTGGAAGGTGGATATGTAAAGCTGGTCATAACAGACCCTTTTGCAGAACAGAGAGCACACTGAAATCACTCCCCTTTAATACTAACAATGCGGTTCTGATTGTGGTTCTGATTTATCTGAAGTCAGCAAAGAAGTTCATACTTTTTCCTAGTCGTATAAGATTTGACGCTAATGGACAAATGAAACTATTTGGGTAAAACATTTCACTCCGTGGGATCTGTTATGTCCTTCTAGAAGAACATTCTCACCACCTGATGCCCTTGAGCATCTCCCTTTGATTCACAGTTCAGCTGACCGTGTGTCCTGAAGACATCTAATCTACAGTACCGCCCATGATTCCTCACTTAACTACGCAGCCAACACAGATATTTTGTACACTGGGATCTTTAGTATGAAGGTCAGTTATTTTTTTTCCTCAGAAACAGTTGGTGTGATTGCAGATGTCCTCTGGTTATTACTGTGCAAACAAAAATGTGGAATAGAAAATATCCTGTTAGGATAAATACAGCTGAAATACACAATTCTATCAGAATTAATTATCTAATTAGGGACTACATTTTCCATTGCAAGATACTTCACTCTCAATTATTAACAATTTTTAAATCCATAAAAAAAAGAACTCCAATAATTTTGTTGCAATGGAAACATCTTTCTAACATTCCGTACTCTAAAGTCTGAGTCTGTCAAAAGAAATTGATGATTGAGACAAATGAAGCTTCATAGTGTTTTATGCAAACTTCAGAAACTGATGTAAGATTGAAAAGCTGTAAAGTGGGAACTGCAGTGAACCTCATCACAGTTTTTGCTATCATTCCAGCAGTTTTCTCCTTAATGGCATGAACAAAGAATACAAGGTATGGCATGGCATGGCATGGCATGGTATGGTATGGTATGGTATGGTATGGTACGGTATGGTACGGTGTGTAAAGACCATCATGCTTGCAAGTAAAATGCACAAGCCTGACCTGACATGAAAGTTTCCCTCACCAAATGAGACTGTGTGTTAGTAATACACATTTGCAAAGAATTTTCTCTCTTTTCTAGGGAACTTTGAAATCAGTGTCTCTCTAAGGCCTACTGCTCTGATTTTCCTGTTTAAAGCATGACTGCATGCACTATTTACAGGCAAGACCCTTTTATTCCTGTATGTAATTCAGTCATGCTGTGCAAGTCAAGAGAGTCACATGGATTTATAAAACCAGCCCGGAGCAATGAAGCACGTGCACTGAGAGATTCACACTATTTAAATATGCTTTTTCAGTGTCAAAGGTTCTCTCCGTGTTTTAGAGGATGCCACAGTGAGACAGCAAGACGCTCCTGTTGCGGGTGATTTCCTCTAGAAAACCAGGAGGCAGAGGGGACGATACAGAATTTGCCCACATGGGGATGCCTGTGAGTAGCAAGGATGAGGTGGTCGCCCAAGTATTTCGGGAGCAAGGCACTGGCAGATAAACCCCACTGTAAACTGTGCAGATTTTTCCACTGACTTCACCTAGCATTCGGTGGAAGTAAACACCATATTGTATTTCTCTATATGTACTCTAAACAGCACGGACATAATAACTTCATGCTCAAAGTGTGGTCACTAAAGCACTACATCAGACCGAAGGGGTTTTTACCTACAGCAGGAAGATGAAAGATCACCTGGATAAAATAATAAAAATAATTTCAGAAAAAGAGGACAGTGCAAAAGGAAGAGAGTGCACAGCCTGATTTCATTTGGAGCTGGCTTGGGGATGCCAGTCCATGATGCACAGAAAGATACCCTGAAGATCTTACTTTCACGTGTGTACTGCTGCAAAAAGGGAATGTTCTCAAAACAGCGAGTATAATGAGAACAACACAGTGGCAGAGGATTAATCTGCAGCAGATATCCTCCTTGATTTCTTAAGGAAAACTTAAAGTGGATCTTGCAAATAGCTCACTAGGCACGAAAATCTAAAATATCTGTTAACAGGCAGAGAAAGCCACTCTGGAGCAATAGCATCCTGCAAAAATTGTTAAAACTCCCAGAGAAGTGAAAGATGTTTGAAACAGCTTGAAAATTAGGTAAGGTCTATCAGTTTTAAAGCTGCTGGAGGCTTTGTGCTGTTTTGTTTTGAGCCTGAGCGCATTGCTTAAATTAACAAGAAATAAACCTTTTTATGTGGGCAAACACTACAAGGTCATCATGAGCTATCTCACAGGGCATATTTCTAATCCCTTATGTTTTTACCTGACCTTGGAGATAAGAGAATAATCTCAAAAAGAACTAACGGTAGGGAACTGTTTTTCAGTTATGAAAAAATTTTAATCTTTCTTAACTTGAACCCCTACAAATCAGGTCAGGAGGCTTAACCTAAAATATTACAACAATTCCAAGGGGAGGACATCAAAGTCTCATCCTTGTTTCTTACTAATCGGTAGATTAAAAAAAGCCTTCTATTATTTCAAAATTAGTGGGAAAGTTTATTATTATGAACTTGAAGCCAGGAGATGAGTATTACATTCAAGAGCTACAGGCTATGACTTTGATACTGAAGCAGCAGTGAATATGGAAGATGTGTATTCTTTTCAGTTACATCTTGTTATATTCATTCAGCATGTATTACAGATTGGTTTGAAGACAAGAGAAAGTTTTAAGCAAGATATACTGATAAGTGTTTTGGTTTTGCCTCTTGTTTTAATAGACTAAAACCACGAAACCTGCAAGGAAAGAATCATACAAGACTATTTCAGATTAAAATACTTAAATAAGTATTTTCTATTTTGACAGAGTAAATAAGGGAAGTCCAAGTTGTACAAGTTGCTAAAGACTACATCTGTGGTGTCTAATCCTGCAAGCACTTAAGTACATCTTTGCTTCCAATGTTTTCAAATATCTCACAAACACTGGAAGGATTTATAAAGTTAAGTGTTTAGCTTTTGAATAATATGAGTAAAGAAACAATTACAAATATGACAAAACTGTTTGGTTCTTCGGAATTGTACTGGGAAAAACTGCCATCAGACTTAAAACTTAGAAACTTGACAACTGTATCTCCGACAGGTTTTATGAATTCATATGTATGATATTCTTCAGTCACATTTTGAAAAAGTATTAACAGTTGCCATTTCCTATGCAACTCCATCAGGCTATTTCATAACAGTATTGCAGTTCCATCAGGCAAATGGATTGTAAAAATGTGCCGCATAGCAGAAAGGTTTTGATTTAAATGTATAGCAAGAAATCTCCATGAAGGAAGAACTCCATTAACAAAGCTGGCACTTGGCCACAATTGACTTTGTCCTGATTGCTGCAACCTCTATCACCTGCAAGGCTGTTTACTCACGAAAACAGGTGGAGTACAACTTGTCCCACTGCTGTCCCCAGGAGCCTCTGGTACAGAATATACAGTCTGATCTCAGGTCCATGCTGCAGATATTTTCTGTCATTCACACTTGTTATAACAAGGTGAATCTTACAAGTGTACTGCAGCAAATTGCTCTGATACTTGGACACAGAGTTCCAGTTTCCTACTTTGTCTGTTCCCTGGGTTTCATACAAAAGCATAGCTGTCAGCTAAGTCAGAGAGAAAATCCAAGTGAAGCAGTGAAAAGGTGAGGGAAGGCTACTTTCTCTCTTCAAAACATGCCACCAACATTTTAAAATTAGGGTCTATTTTTAAAAAACTCCTTTGTTATCTGTCATGTGACATTACACATGTCTGTGTAATGCTGTCAAGGTTGCTTCGTCCTTGGCCTTCAGGCAGGTAGGCAGGAAGGAGGGCAAAATGCTTTCCTCCCTCATTCCTTAGCAAAAGGATTAAGACTACCTGGCCTCTGTGTGAAAATTTAGTGAGACAATTTATAATGGACTCTCACTGTGCATCCCAATCACAGGCAGCAATAAGTATTTGATTCATTAAAGGTCCTGCATGTAGTTTTATCTTTCATAACTCCAAAATCAAAGCTTCTAATTTCTTATGAGTTGACAACAACAAAAATTCAACAGTGTATATTTCATAGCAGTGAGAAGACAGGTATCGTAGTACAGAATTAATTAGCCATTATATGGGGCTAATATAGCTGAAGTATGGGTAAGAACCACAATTAGAACATATATTATGAAGCACAAATGTTTCAAAAGGAAGATATTATGACTCATTTACTTAAAATAAGACAAAGTCAAGTTAAAAGCTAGAGCTAAAGAAAAACTTTATACGTTACCCACTGTTACTTTTCCTAGTAGGTGGTTTATTTCTGCAGCGATGCTGTGGCAAGTTACAGCTAATAAGTAGGGATATTGAAAGCAAAATCCTGTCTGTGCAGGATATCCAGCATCAAAACCAGAAACACCTACCTAATTGCTGCCTTAAAGCTTCAGCACATCTCCTTAAGAAAACTAATACAGATTTTACAGTTAGCAGACAGTTTTAGTCATGGTCTAGAAAAAGAGCCATGCAAATAATCCATAAAATGTCATGTACAGGAAATACTGCTGGATTTACCAAATGCTTTTAAAACTACCTAACTTTCAATAATGCTACTATTTATGGTGTTTTCTGACTATATTCAATATTTGTCTCACTTATAACCTATGTTACAGTGTCTTTGAAAGTTGACTGAGAATTACATTCTGGTTTCACTCACTATAGCCCTGAAATGAAACTAACATTATATGAAGAGTCAGAAATCAAGTTAATGGTTCAGCTAAGAGCTGACCTACAGCACAGAAACTTGTAGCTCAGCCCCAGCTAGCCCTTCTTTCAGCAGACATCTTTGGCCCCAGTGGAGAAGATGAAAATGTAGTATCTTCGCCATCCATGACGGAATGCACCATTTCTTCTTAATTTTGGACGTTGACTTCTGTAGGATTTATTCAACCTTCATAAACATTGTAATGGAAACCTGTGTGGATGAATTAGTCTATTTGCACTTGGCTAACAGGTGAGGGTGAGAAAAGGTCATTCAGAGGTTAATGGGTTTTCAATGCACGAAAGGGTTAATAAATGCTGAGTGGTTTGCAGTGAGGGAGGGACTTCCAAAGAGAGTGCAGCAAAGACATTCTACAGGCTGTTATTCTGCTGGCAATTAATACCATTAAGTATTTTCCTAAAAGCCAAAGGAAAGAATTTTTAACAAAGAGGCAACTGACAAACAGGAAAATGTGCCATGCTGTTGTCTGACAGGACACTGCCCTTCTGGGAAAAAATATTGATGGTACTAGGAGGGACTTATTGTTGCACAGACCATGCATTGAATCAAAGTATTACTTATACTTTTTTTAAAAACCCACAGATAATCTCATTGCTCTGTTTCAGAAAAGGAGGGAGTCTCTAAAGAGGCCCTTTAAGAGGCCTCTGGACAGGAGAGCTGCTTTTCTAGTCTCTCCAAGTAGGCCTGCTGTTAGGATCGCCATCCATGACTGACTGGGTGTCTCCTCTCTAGCAGATTTGTTACTGCAGGTGTTTGCAAAAGACAACAATGGGGTTGAGGGGTCTCTCATAATCAGTCCATTTAATCTGATTTGAAACCAGAGGCCTCTCAAAGTCAGACAGGTGCCCTCTTATCAACCTTGCTCTTAGCGTAGGAGGAACTTTCTCCCTTTGTTGCCACATTGGCGTGGGTTTGTGGCTGGAGACACAGGCACCTCCACATGTTCAAATGGCAGCAGAGTCTAGGATCTCTGCCATGAACACCCTAACTGAGCAAACAAGAAAGGCAATGAATTGCCCTATGGGGCAAGAGAGAGCAAGGAATAGGCACCACTACCAGGTGTGTTCAAACGGGTTGTTTCCACTGAAAAAAGGTCATGAGAGTTTATGTGAAGACAAACTACACATACTCTGCTGAGGCTAAAGGCAGCCGTCACCTCAAGGAGGATTCTTCCAAGAGTTTTGCTCAGTTACCTGCATTTGAACACTAATGATTTATTTAAAAAATCTTCATTGTGACCATTTCTCTCTGACAGGAAATAACATAAATGATCTCAACTTTCAATTGCATTCAAATATTTGCTAACAACTTGTAAGTTCTTCTTCCTAAGCTTGCATGGTTGAGAGTTCTACTCCAAATTACCTGCCCTACCCTTTCCACAAAGGGGTCAAGGGCTTTTGTTTTGCTGCTTGAATAGCAGCTGCTGAACCCACCCAGTTTACTTGCAATATGCTGGGCTCCATACTGCAGTGGTTTTACATTAGCTGACACGACATCTTTCCAACACAGATGCAGATGACTGCATGCAATGTTCCAGCTGAACCACAGCTCTCTTATTTGGGAGCTGCCCACAGTGTTACCTGATAAGAAAGCAGCTCCCAAAACACACAAAGTATGTTTAGAAATGAGACATTGCTTTACTCTGCACAGGGTGCAAGGTGGAAGATTTCCACAAATCGAGCACACCTACTGAGGTTTTCAGTTCATACTTATACACTATAGTTAAAGCACCACATCTACCTAATACGTATGTTCTGCCAAACTATTGCATATTCATTATGTTGAGCAAACATGATCTCTTGAGCAATCATCCCAGAGTCTGCTATGCCTGTGCAGGGGTCTCTGGTGGTCTTCAGTAGTTGTTTGGGGAATACCCGTACTCCTTTTGTACTTCTATGGGCATGCGTCATCTGAGGATCCTGGGGGTCTTTGTTTCTCTTGCCATCCCCTCGTTTCTCAATGCCAAAGGAGGTTGTATGTCCTTAATTAGAAACTCTGTGATTCCTTAAGCATCCTCTATTGTAAGCAAAATCTTAAACTAGATAAGATGTAGCTTGAGTACACATAAACTAAACAGTCCTTGAATAGCAAAGACACAACAGCTCTCATGTTTTAGTTTTTTTTCTGTAAACTATCATCTCCTTTTTATTTGTTAATCAGGCTTTTGAAGGCTTGAGGCAACAACAGCCCGTGTTCCATTTCACTTTCTGAATGTTATTGGGACTTTTGGCCCTTACACTGCTGGGAGTGTAAATTAAAGTCATAGTGAGTCTTTTGTTCAGGCAGGCAACTTGTGGGCTGAACTGCTCTATCACTTACTTCTCCATGTTTCCTAAAAGACAGACACAGCCCTTCAAAAACAGCCTCTACAGTTAACTGGGAAAATAACCATACACAAATCGTCTCTAGTATAGGGCATCTCTGTGAACCATGAAATACAGTTCCATACACTGATGCAATACACACAGACAAATATAGCACCACCCAGCAGCTTTGCAATCTGGCTACTCCTGCCCGTCTCTTGTTTGTGTGCCAGTCACTTGAATTAATACCCAATGAAACAGGCAGGTAAGGATTATGCTTCTGTGACTGAACAAGCTGCCATAGGCATCAAGTGGGCTGGAAGTTTCCCATGTAGCTTTTAAATCCTTGAGTAGCAGAGGGAATGCCAATATGCTACAATTTACCACTAGATACTGAGTCACTTCTAAACACAGGTGTTCACAGCAACTCAGAGCAATGCTAAGTCAGTTGTTCATGAATGAGAACACTTGTTGCTAGAGGCTTAGCTTCTACACTAACCCAGTCTTTATTGTTTTGGCCTTCTCATGTCTCCTTGTACTTCTGCAGACTTACACTAATAATACCAGACTCACTGTACAAATAGCAAAATGCAGGTTCTTGCTTCCATTTCCCTCAGGATGCTGTTGCAAAGGCTTTCATTCTGCATGTCTTGGTTCAGCTGACATATTTTTCAAAGCCTTATCACTCTAGCATACAACAGCAGGGATCAGGTAACTGTTACATTAATGGAGTTTTGGTGTTGTTTATACTGTTTCTTATGGAACACTGCAAAAGGAAAGCTCCTCTTTGCTAGCTACCAAACCATTCAGCACTGTTCAGATCCAGTCCTGGAAGCTGTTGAGAATCCCTCATTGAAAGTCAAACGCAGAATTTTGCAGGACAATGTCCACCACAAAATTCAACAACCCATCAAATTCAGTGAGGAAAAAAGTAAACTTTGGCTTGGTGCTGTGCATTATATATGCATTAATCTTAGTCTTCCAAATCATGAGAATGAGAATAAAAATAAAGGCACCAGTAAAGGCTGCAGTATCAGTAAACTAGTCAATCTTTAACATAATTCTGTTTGGTTTTTTTTCAAATGGGAGCACTCCTGCAGATTCTGAGTATCAGATCTTTCTTATTTTGATGCATCAACAAATGTTTTGTTTATGCTCACTATGTAAAAATTTGGGGCAATACTCCATGCTGAAAAGTAGTCCTACTGTTGTCTAAATCAACCCGTGACTCCATTAGTAACTGCATTCAACAAAGTACAGGTCAGTATAAGATTTATCCTGACATTTGTCACCGAAATAACTTGCCTAATTTCATTCTGAGCATGCAAAACTGAAGCAAATAAATCTAATCATCTTAGCATGGTAAGGCATCTGGCAAAGAAGTAGAAGCAGTGGCTGTATCAGTTCCATTTTTTCCTAGAAGTGAGTGAGAATAAGCAACACACACACACACACACACACACACGCACGCACGCACGCACGCACACACAGACACACAGGCACACAGACACACACACACACAGAGACTGCAGTGCTCACAGCCACTGAAGGACCGTACAGCACTCCTGTAGAAGCTGAAC
Source organism: Pandion haliaetus (assembly GCA_013401275.1). NCBI lineage: Eukaryota > Metazoa > Chordata > Aves > Accipitriformes > Pandionidae > Pandion > Pandion haliaetus. Next base: position 18,499 of record VYZV01025828.1, on the reverse strand, counting down.
AATGGTTCACCAGGAGTGGCAGTTTCCAAACTGAGATGCAGCATGTTAACAGTAGACAAACTTCTCCAAAGTGATAGGCAAAATACTGCTTGATTAGCCAAATGTTTCCTGCTGCTACACATCCACATAGCTGTCACCTCTTTCAACCACAGTTCCAGAGAAAACTCAGGCAGGGAGCACTTGCACTAGGTGAGGCCAACAGCTTCAGCCTTCTGATCCATGAAGGAACCTCTCTGGGGAAAGGCACATTTTATTTACAAGGAATTGCCTAAGAGGTCAGCTAACAGAGCAGTTATTTTATAGATCAAAGGGAAAAGAAGGGAAATGTGCCAGCAATCAGAATTACTATCTTCTGAGTTATGTGGTATTCTAATAAACAGGTCAAAGAAAAATTGTGAGAATAGGTTCTAAGCTGACTGCAACGGTTATCTGAACATTATTAAAACAAAACAAAACAAACCACAAAAACCCAAACCAACAAAAAAACCCAAAATAAAACTTTCCAAAACAAGAGTTTAAGCCAAACAAGTTGAAGGAAGGTCTGGTTAGAAATTCAGGAGAAGAGAAATTCAAGAGCAATTAAGAAACCTTGTTTGTTGGAATAAACATAAGGGCAGCCCTAACACAATGAAATAATATCAAGTATCAGCAGGACTGTGTCAAATAATACAAAATAAAATTATTTTTTGAAAGGGAACTCAGTTAATAATAAGTCACAATGAAACACAGCAAAAGAAGGAAGCTGTGATGCTAATGCTTGGAGCAATGACTTAAGTCTATGAATACTCTTTATGTAGAAATGTTTACTAGAGCACGAGAAATAAATTTAAAAGACAAGCATTGTCAGATGCACAGGATCAGAACTGAGCAGGACAACTTTACACAAATATTAAAATAAAATGTCATTAAAATAAAACTAAAACCTTATACATAAGGATGTTACAAAATGGATGCTTTGAAATACTAGCATAGGGTTTCTGCGCATGCTTGGGTTGAAAAAAAAACAGTGTGCAAACAAAGGTAATAAAATGGGTGTTAAAACTAATTTAAAACAAGGGGAAAAAATACAACAAACCCCCAAACCCAGGAGAACCCAGTAAAAGTTTTCTTTGTAACCTAGCTGACACTACAGGATTATAAAATATTACTCCTCATTAAGCCAAAGGCAGCCTGTATCCACTAGCTTCAGTGGCTATTATTATAACAAAAAGCTGCCTCAGGCTATGCAATGATTGCAATTGGACACTGTGCAGGTACAAAGGTCTGCCCACAGGGATCTAGCTGTGAGCTGGCACTTGACAAGTATGGCCTGTGATAGTGCCTGGCAGTACCCCCAAATAGCCATTCACCACTTTGCTGGTAAGGCACTACACTCCTGAACGCTCATCCAGTATCACCTTCCAGGCTTTGATCTGGGATGTCTCGGACTTCAGGTTTCCGTACATCCTCCCCAGGCTACCATTCAGTTTTTTACAAAATCATTTCTTGAGATTTGGATTCTGAAGTTCAGCTGCCAGTCCACTGAGTGTGGCTCTGTCCAGCCTTCTCCAGCCCCCACTGCTGATGGAAACAAGCTGTTTCCAAGATGCCCAGAAAACTGAAACCCTCAGGTTCACACCTAAACACTTCAGAACACCTTGGGCCCACACAGGCAAACAAGCTGATGGTCAGTTTGCTTAGTGTTTCTAGACACATCATTACTTTCACTTCAAGAAGGAAAACCAAAACCATTAGAATAACCTCAAACTTCTTTTTAGTGCAGCACCCTTCCTTCCAGCTCACTGGAAGCTGAATTCCTTTCTTCTCAGCTGCAAAATGCCCTTCTCTCCACCCAGCCAGAGATACTAAAAATTGAAAAAGAAAGCAAATAGTTTGGCTCCTTTTTTTTCATAATCCTGCATTTCACTTCTCCTGAGGTGATTGATACAGGGTGCCTACAGACCTCCTCCACAATTTTCTGCAAGCAAACAAGTTCTTTTCAGAAGCAGTTAAATTGTTTTTTTCCAGCTCATATTTTGTGGTAGAAAACAGGACTCAGCAGGTCTTTACTGCTAGTCTCACACCAACAACTCTGTGGAGTTTTACTGTAAAATCACAATGAGAAGGCAAAGCAGCTGAAATGGGACCAGCAATCTGACAGCTACCTCTGGAGTTCCCCACGAGTCAGAATCCATACATCTCCCAGATCCGCCTTAGGTGTCCTCCTGAAATACTGACCTGTGGCTGGACAAGAAGCTGCCCTTAAACAAGTACACAGACTGCAAACCTGTACCCCATCCTCTGCTTTATTATTTTTACAACTGCAGCTAAAAGTAACTGGTACTTTATAAAGTATGCTGTGGATCTCTTTGTAAAAGCAATGCAAGCCTCTACCGACACAGCTAAAAGAAAGTGTCCTCTCCTGCTTCCAAGCAAGACATTTCAATGATAATCCTTTTGTTAGTCTCAGTTAGCTAGTTTTATGTATCGGCAAAAGGATGGGGTTTTTTTGCCAGTATAGCTACATTTAACCGAGCTATGTTCAGCTAATGGGGGTAAGCAATCTTTCCAGGTTCCTTCTTAATTTACATCATTCATGTCAGCAAAACTTTTTCAGTGTTGATCACACCCAAATAACAGGCAGTCTCATTATGGGGCTATTTCTATTTCAACTACATTTCCAGATTGAAGCAGTGGTGAGGACTGGGTGTTGTATTCCGGTTTTGGATTCTGCATACTTTAGGATGTGTATGTATCATAGAGAAAACCAAGGAAAAAAAGTAAAAGCAATAGCTAGCCTACAGTCTTCATAGTACCATATCTCAAAATAAGTTGATAAATGGAGAACACCAACTGTAACAGCACACCTAAATGCAGATGGCTAGAAAAATGTGTGAGTAAGCCAAATGTCAAAGTGTAATTTCTTATTTCTGTTTGATATCTTACTGATGCAGATCTTAGAGTTTTTGTTTTTAAGAAAGCCAACAAGCGCATAGCAAGCCAAAACAAAAAACTGTAATGAAGCCATTACCTTCTTCAAAGTGAAGCTTTTTAATAAGTCTGTAATAAATTACCAGTAAGTACAACTACCATAAGAGCTAAGCTGATAAAAAAAGCAAAATCTCACTACGCAACATATTAACTAAGGAGCAAGCTCCCCTTTTCACAATCACATATACAGGCATACAAAAAATGAAAGGCCAATGTAAACATGAAGATTAATTAAAAATACCCCTTCTGCTACATTTTTCCTTCATTTGATACGCTGAGGCTAACGCCAGACAGGGGCAGATCACCTGTGCCAAGCACAAAACTTGCTGTTCCATTTCCCAATGCCTGTAAAAATGAGGCACTCTTACTTCTACCGAACATTTTCTTTGCAACTTTGGATCGTGCAGGCTATTAATTACTGTAACATTTAAATGCAGTCTGAAGCATGAGATTATAGGTGGCTGTTTATGTAGAACAAATTATACATTCTTTAAACACCTTGTGATGAATCCTACTGTGGCTCTCTGTCATTTTCTTCAGTAAGCTCCATTTAGCTAGTGTTGTCGTAAGTATGGATATTGACAACAGGATGGGCAAGGAATGAGACAAGAAGAATTCAGACAGCATGAACAACAGCACAGAAAAAGGGGCCAGATTTCAGCATTTGTCATGCTGTTAGCAGTGGAGAGAAGTAGGGTCGTAATATAACCATGCTTTTCTTGATTAAAGATATAACAGAAAAGCCATTTCAAAGCAGGTACAAATGGGTAACTCCATTTCCGTAGGACTAAGCAAAGTTGATATGCAAGACAGCCTATGAGGTGGAGAGGACACTGTCAGGTTTCAGTTCCAGCTCAGCTGTGTGACCCTGGGCAATTATTTATATGCATTCCTCTACCCTATTTTATCTATCTACACTGTGAACTCTTCAGGAGAGACCTCTTTCCCCACAGGTTTTAGAAAAGTTATCTGTGAAAATAGGCCGTATTTCTAGCAAAGGGTAGAAGATTCCAAAGCAGTAATGATCATCTATCACACCAGGTTTAGTATGTTCAGGAGAAGGACCTAAATCTTGGAATAGAGTGAATGTTCAACTTTAAAGGTTGAGAAATAGTGTCTCTTTGGAAAAAGGAAGTTTAAACAAAAAATCAAAATATCGTATCTTACAAAACCAAGTTCCAAAGCTTTGAAGGAAGGCTTGCAGCTTCAAATAACATGCACAGCCAAGGAAACATGCTTAATAATTAGTAAGAGCCAGGACGGCTGCCACTGCTGTCTTGTGTCTGCTGCTCCATACAACTTATTACAGAAATAAGCCACGGCTGGGTATGCATTAGGCAGTTATTGGTGCCCACATCCAGTGCACTGTTTGGGAGCATGCTAGAGGTTGAATATGTCTCCAACCACCTGATAAACACTTCTGGACATAAAAGTGTGCACCCTCCTGTTTTGCTGAAAGCAGGATAAGGCTCTTCCATTTCACAAACTTACCTTCTGTAACTTTTATCTTGTAATTCTGACATCTAGGGTGGAGGGAGTGTCATGCAGCATATCTGTCCATGGTTTACTGTTTTGCAGGGCTTTAAAGATGGAATATCTTTTACTTATGTAGGTGAAATACACTACAGACCCTTACAAAATTAGTATTTCACATGCTTCGGTTGTATTTTAATATGTCAGGGTTTAGTAAGGCTCCTCCCTTAGTTGGCAGTGATTCCCTCAACAACTTCTGCTGCTAAATGTTACTATGTTTAAAACTTGTGCTGTGGAGCCCAGTTTAGGGTTTGAATTTACAGAGAGGTCTGCTGTCCAAATAGAACCTCAGTTTCCCTCTACTCTCTTTATCTCTTTGTCCATGAGATACAGACATTTAACTTTACATTGAGATGAAAGGAAGAGAGATGGCTGAAGAGCAGTTGAGAAGCAGGAATTCCCTCTCTTCCATGCTCCAACCAACGTGACTTTTACAGGGGTAAGAATGTCTGACCATGCTTTCAGTGTCATGCTGGAGGATCAATGCAGAGCACCACTGCCAAAAGCAGCAGCACATTTCACGTTTCATACAGAAAACAGATCCAAGGGATTATTCATAGTGTTCTCACAATATCTGTAAAAGAACTCCAAAACTGTACCAGCATTGGAAACACCCTGACCAATTTCTTTGTACACATGCCTGGCAAAGGCAGACATGCCTGTCTAGGGTGCTCTGCCTCAAGGCACCTCTGAGGCTGGTCCAGTGCGCTTCTGGGAACATGGTAATGAGTTAGAGAAAACAGTACAAGTAACAATTTGTGATGGTGCCCTCCTGGTCTTGCAGAATTGGGCTCTGGTGCTTAAAGCACCACCCTTGCAAGAAGTCAGATGAAAATGATGGCCATCCAGTGCATTACATAAATTCAAGCTTTATTTATAGCAGAATACAGGAAGCCTCTGGTTTATACTACATATTTTCTTCCTTCAGACTGTAAAGGGCTCTTGGTATTCCACCATGTATTATAACTGAAATGAGGTACAGATCATCCTCCTAATCTGAAGCCTTCATGCCATGGTCAAATGATATCTGTGCTTGAAAACAATGGGGAATACATACTCACCAGATATTCCTACTGCAAGCTGTCAGGAAGAAAGAACACCAAGAAATGCTACAAGAAACATATAAAGGAGAGACTGCTTACTGCAATTGCTTGACAAAGTTTCTCAGTCTTCATATGGTTCTCTGGAAGAGGCAGAAATGTAAGTCTTGAAGGAGAAAGACAGATTGTTTCACTAGCCTATATTATAAGTAGTTGGTATCCAGTGATAGGATGTGTGGGAATGGTTCAAAGCTGCACCAGGAGAGGTTTAGACTGGACACTAGGAAGCATTTCTTCACTGGGAGGGTGGTCAAACACTGGAACAGGCTTCCTGGAGGGGTGGTTGATGCCCCCTGCCTGTCAGTGGTCAAGAGGCATTTGGACAATGCCCTTAATAACATGCTTGAACTTTTGGTCAGCCCTGTAGTGGTCAGGCAGTTGGTCTAGATGATCGTTCTAGGTTCCTTCCAACTGAACTATTCTATTCTAGTCTAGTCTAGTCTATTCTAGTCTAGTCTATTTGCTTTTGTTGCTTATCTGTAATATACTAAAGGATGAGTATTTCTGGGCCAGTTGCTGAGCAAACGTGGAATGCATGACTAGCCCTGCCCTGAAGAATGGGCATCCCATAGAGAAGGCAAGTAAGAAGGTGGGTACATGAAAGAGCAGAGCAACAATGCAGTCATTAACAAGAGGGCTGCTAAATGGTAACTGTTTTACAGATTATGATTTTGACAAATGGTGATCACTTTTTGATAGCTTTCTCAGAGATACCTAATTTCCCTGAATGACCACCTTCTCCCATCTTTGTTGAAGCACAGTCAAACACAGACTTGATTTGTCATTCCTCACAACTATGGGGGAAAGAGGAGTGATTAAGGAATTAAAAAAGAGTGGAAAGACATTCTCTTAAAGCTGTGCCAAATCTGTATTGGACAGTTCCTATTGACTACACTCACTTCATCCTCTGCCAAACTGTCACCTTCTCTTTAGCTCTACTAGGTCAAGTGTTTGTAAGACTGCACTTCATCTGGGCTGGCAGAAGCAATCTTCTTAAATAAAACTGGGGGCATATTCTTCATATTATTTTCTAGTTTGACCTAGAAGGCAAAAGAACTCCACTTCTCATGTTCATTTTGTAATTTTCTTGTTCACCCGACAGTTACTAAAAAAAAGCAGAAGAGACTATGAATGGAAATACATCTTTATGCACACAGATGTAGCCTGGTAAATCTGCCAGGAACATGGATGGTTTGCTGAGCAGAGGGGACAGGGTTTATGAAAAGGTCATTCAGCAGAGCCTATGAACAATTTGTTGTATAGGAGAAAGCCTTGGTTTAACTCTAGTGTACAAACTGTTTGTTAACCAGCAGCAATTAAAAGCTCTTCCAATGGAAGACACATAAGACAGAGCACAAAATTACCAGTTGTGGTCTCAACACTTGAGCACTTTCCTCGGCATTTAGACTGTGACCTGATAAAAGACACAAACACCCCAAAGTTGCACTATGCAGCAGTCTCACCCATTTTGAGGTAGATGGCTTAGGCTAGAATCTAAAGACTATTTAGACCCACAGAAGTGCAAGCAGAAAGTTGGGTGTTCATGAGAGCAATCTCAGAAACACTGTGTGCCAACTGGAAGCTTCTCGTGGCCACACATGATCAAGATACGTGAGTAAATGTCAGTATGAACTCTGCGACTCTCTGAACTTTTTGGTTCCAAGTCATTCCCAAAAGTTGTGGAATAGAGTTTTTAACTGTAGTCAAGCCGTACGTATAGATATTGCATTAAAAAGCAACACTGTGCAAATGATCCTTATTCCAGATGTCCACAAATCAAACATGTAGCAGATGTTTTCCTGGCTAAGAGTCCTCACCCAGTAATGTATATGTTGGTACATTTAGTCACTTACAAAGTTCACGTGAGATAATGTTTCTGCATCTGTTATGAAACAAATTCTGTGGAGCTGGGAATAGTAATTCACGCAGTATAATGTAGGACTGAACTCTAAAATCACACTGGAACATCCTAAAGGACAACCAACTAATAAAAAATGTGTAAAAAGTCATAAACATGATGCTGTGCAAGATTAATCAAGTCTGTAAGGGGACAATATGGATATAAAAGAACCTTGTACCAAGAAAAGTTAAATTGGTGTTTACCTGCCAAAAATAGATTCTTTGAATATTTGGAAAGAAAAAAGGGAACATGAGTATGTATGCTAGAGCTGTAAAATAAAGACATGTTTCAATTTACTAGCAAGATGTACTGATGGGAAATTTGGTCTGCTAATGAAATTTACTACCTTATATAAACTCATCTATAATACTGGAAGAATGTCAAGGAAATTTGTCATGGAGAAAAAAGCTGTTGTGTGATAATGCTATTCCACTATAACAGTTATCAGCTAATTGGCCATCTTGGAAGTTCTGCTGTTTCCCTGGCACTTCCAAATACGCTATAAATAAACAAACAAATCTAGTTTACCACTAGAGGGTATCGTTATGTCAAACCATAACAGGAAGGCACCTGGAGGAGGTAACAAATGTACTACACCTGTGTGGTGCTGTTGCCACATTGAAGTACAAAGGCTTCTTTATGGAAAAGATGTGTTCATTTCTCCCTTATTAGGCACAGCAGTGACCTCAGTTGAAGAAAAATTGAGAAAACTTAGATGTCATGACTTTAAGAAAGAGTACTTAGAGAGGGCAGCTATCTGAACACTGAATGACAAATCTTCACATAATATGTTTGTAACCTGATTGAACTGAATAGATGCTCTACCAGAAATCTGGGTCACAGAATGTCAAGATGTAAATACAATAAATTAGTCTCTGTCCCAAAAAGTGGATGGTTAAAATAGGCAAGATAGAAAAAAAACCATGTTTCTCTTCAGTCAACAACCAAATCAACTAAGAAACCCTAGGCCAAATGATGTCCAACATCCAAAGTTTCATTAGTATTACCAGAATTATTACAGCATCAAGATATTCTCATTAATTACATCATGACAGTAAGTACTGTTCGAATACAAACTTGTTTTGGGTGTGTGTGGTGGGGTTTTGGTAGCAGGGGAGGGGGCTGCAGAGGTGGCCCCTGTAAGAAGCTGCTAGAAGCTTCCCTGGCTCCAAGTTGGACCCACCACTAGCCAAGGCCAAGCCCACCAGCAATGGTGGTAGCACCTCTGGGATAACAGATTTAAGAAGGGAAACCTGCAATGGGGGAGGAGGTTGGAATGTGAGAGAAACCCCCATGCAGACAGCAAGGTCAGTGAGGAAGGAGGGGGAGTAGGTGTGCCGGAAGAGGGGATGTCCCTGCAACCCATGGTGAGATGGCGGGCTGTCCCCCTGCAGCCCATGGAGGTGAGCAGGGGAGCAGATGCCCACCTGCAGCCCACGGAGGAGCCCACACCGGAGCAGGTGGATGCCCCTGAAGATGGCTGTTACTCCATGGGAAAGCCTGTGCTGGAGCAGCCTGTTCCTGAAGGACTGCAGCCTGCAGAAAGGATTGACACTAGAGACGTTCATGAAGAACTGCAGCCCATGGGAAAGACCCGCGACAGAGAAATTTGTGGAAAACCGTCTCCGGTGGGTGGGACCCCATGCTGGAGCAGGGGAAGAGTGAGGAGTCCTGCCCCTGAGGAGGAACGAGCAGTAGAGACAACGTGTGACGAACTGACCCCAACTCCCATTCCCCATCCCCCTGTGCTGCCAGTGGGAGGAGGTGGAGAATTCAGGAGTGAAGCTGTGCCTGGGAAGAAGGAAGGGGTGAGGGGAAGGTGTTCTAAGGTTTGGTTTTACTTGCCACTGTCCTTGTTTTGATTTGATTGGTAGTAAATTAAATTGATTTTGCTTCTTCCCCAAGTTGAGCCTGTCTTTTGCCTGTGACCATAACTGGTAAGTGATCCCTCACTGTCATTGTCTCGACCCACGAGCCTTTCTTTATATTTTCTCCTCCTCATCCCACCTGGGGGGGGAGGAGTGAGCGAGCGGCCTCGTGGTGCTTTGTTGCTGGGCTTGTTGATGGGCTTAAACCACGACAAAAGCAAACCACAAAGTCAAAGCACTTCCACCTGGGGAAAAAATAGATTACATGCGTCAGAGCATTTTGGTATTATCCAGAGGGCTTGGGGGGATATTTCTGAACAAAAGATGTTCATACCACTCTGTATCCCACTAGGGGGAAGAAAAAAAAAAAAGTAGGTATATTTATTCATCCAAAAGCAATGTCTGCTTTTCCACAGACATTCTGCTCAAAGGAAGCTGTGACCATTAGCTTCCTTCCAAAAAGCAAGGCATCAATTCTTCACCTTTCTGCTGGCTTCTCTTCATCTTGATATACCTTCTGCTTTCTGCCTCTGACCTACACAAAGTCAACAGGAAAGCCCACACCCAGTAAGTCCCTGTCAGGAACCTAGGTGACAAATAGGCCTTGGTTGCCCTGACAAGCCTCTCCCAGAGCCTCCACCTACACCCTCTGACTGGGGTCTCCATTTAACCTCATGCCTGGGCCTTTAGTCCCTGCCTGAGCTACATCTTAGGTACACTTGCCCCTAGCTCTGTACCTGAATAATTGTTTGGGTATTGTGGATTCACCTTGGACCTGGCATGTTGCCTCCTCTTCACGTGATGCTCACCAGACTGTCAATTGGATCTACTGCAGACACCACTCTGCTCTGCTCACCTGCCTCTGGTGCCACGGGACTGTTACCTGCTGCTGAGGCCACCACCGGGCCTGCCTTGTGGCTGCTCTCCTCTCACCTTCCTTTGGGGAGCAGCCTCCTCTTGCTGCTACCTGACCATCCCATGGAAAAATGAGGCTTGGCTTCCTAAGAGAGTCCCACTTGTCCTTACAACTTGAGCAGTATCTTCTGTCCCTGGAAGCCCTCCTTAATAAAAGTCCTTGAATGCTTCTCCCCTCTGCCACATCCAGTAACTTTAAATAGGTTTGCAAATGGTAGCAGTGAGTAACTCACTTCAGCATAGTAAAAATGCAATGACAAACAATAGATAACATTCACTGACCATTTCCAGGCATGTATTATGAATTAGATTGAGAACATGTCACAATTTTACATGCACCCCCAAAACAGCCACCAGATTAGCCATGTATTACACACACCCCCAAGATTCATACTGATTGGATCCTGGTAGAAGGGCAGTGGAAAGGACTGCGAATTAAATCTTTGCTGCCATACACACTGGATGGACCCTAGTCAATTTTACTTTTTTTCTCATGGGACAAACAGTATCTCAGACCAGTCAGACACAAAACACGACATGCTTGGTACTGTCTTATCAGCAATGCAAAACGGTTATCTAGGGAGGTGAAACAGCAAGTCCTGCTCTTACTCTGTGCCTGTCTTTTGTCTCCTGACCCTCTGCTCTGTGATTCAAAAGGCTGCCTCTGAGCTTAAACCTGGATTTGGGGTGACATTCTGAATTTCCTCTGAACTGCCCAATGCCCACTATTTACTTTAAAAACAGAATTTATTTACCTGCCTGGGGGGTGGTATGTTCACAATTTTACACATTCTGGCAGTTCTATTTACATGCACAAATACTGATTTTGGAGCATAATTTTACATCCCAAGTTTGCTAGATCTTGCTTCAAAGTTTATTTTAAGCTCTGGTAACAAATTAAACTTTGGTATCACAAGACACAAATAAAATATCTTTCAATTTTCAATTTCTGCCATTCCTAAATATCACACACCATTCCCTAACAGTCTTTACATCTAGGCTCTGCCAAAGCCTTTTACTGTCCTCACCTGATCTTTTTCCACCTTCTGTGACTTGGATCTCTGCGAAGTATACATAGATCTTGGCAGCCCTAGGCTGAATTAGTGCAATGCACTCCACTTAGGGCTACAGTTAACAGGTTAGCTATGTTGTTTCCATCACTGATGATTTAGTTAGTTCATTCTCCCATCCGTGAAACAGACAAATAGTAATTTGTTGCCATTTATCAACAAATGCTGTTTTGGTTCACTGTGGTCTTGGAATGATTCTGCGTTGAAATCAGGAGACGAACCACAACCTTGAATGGTAGCCGAGTCCTAACTACAAGAACATTTTCCCACTGTCAGGATATTTCAGACTTTATAGTGAAGCAGCTATAACTAAATTCCTTAGTAGTAACTTAATGTCTGACTATTGCAATAGTATGTATATTTTAACATATTCTCACACTTAACAGCTGAACAGAAATTTGTTAAGTTTATCTCTCAGAAAAAAAAGAAAAAAACCAACCACATAGCTGCTCTTGAACTGTGGCCACACTGATTTCAGTCTGAATTAAACTTAGCATTTTGATAAACACAGCTTTTAGGAGCCTAGCAAAACAATTTCTCCCTTTTCTTTGCTGTCAGCAAAATTCTGCTAAGATTCTGCACCTATTCTCTGCAATGTATCAGGACACTTTGTGAAAGACACGAGATGGTAAATCACAATATCTAATTGTCACTTTGAGTGGTTCACTCAAAGGAATTGGTTTGCTCAGAGGAAGCATCTTGTTCAGTTTCTCTCCAGAAGTGACCAGTAGAGTCAAAGATGCAACTTGCATTGCTGAGCCATGGTGCAGTGGACAGTTTAGTGGGGAGGCCAAACCCCACCAGGAGCTGCCAGCCATAGCAGTACATGGTAAGTCAGATAGGGGTTGGCCCATGGAAGTCCATGCCTGCTCTTTCCAGGTGTCTGTTCTGCCCCACTACTGGAAATCGCTATCCCCACTTCGGCCAACTGGACTGACCCCAACAAAAAGGTGAAGGAGGAGGTTACTTTTTTTAATCCACTTTGTGTAATGACCTTACAAGTAGTTGGGTCAGAACAGCTGAGGAGCTGGCAAGTTGCAGTCAATTGTCAGGTTTAATTAGGACTGGTACTTCTTGAGCTACATTTGCTAGTGAGGGCCTTGCGTTGTCAAGTAGGAGCAAAGCTGAACAACCTAGTCAACAACTACCCTCGTAAGAAATCTCTTGGTTTTTTTCCAGGAAACTAAACAAAGAAGTTCCTACTAGAAGTTGTATTGTATTGTACTGTATTGTATTGTATTGTATTGTATTGTATTGCATTCCCAGAAACACAGCACATCTGACTACGTACACATCACATTTTACAAAGAACTGAGAAGTTTTAATAGGAGAATTACATAAAAGACAACAATGTATCAAATTATTCTGAGTAAATAGGAGCTAAATAAAATGGAGAACAGGGTATTTCCCCATTAAATAAAAAGCAGTTTAGAAGATGTTTTAGCTGCCAACTACTAATTAATGTAAAAAAAAAAATCTTAAAACCATATGGTAATGAATTTGTCCCAATGAGTTAGCACTCATACAGCAAGTATCTTGATATATCTCGACGGCAAAAGTAAGAAGCAAATGTAACAAAGATGTCTAAACTATTGATTGAACATGATGACTGTACAATTTGGAAGATAATAATGAAAGCTGGCAATTCACAGTAATTATGTGTATTGTTTAAAATTACTTAACAGTAGATGTTGGGAAAAAGTCAGAAAGTTGTATTTTTTAAGTTGTTAACCTGGCAAGAAAAGAGCAAAGGTGTGCTAAATTGCTCACTGAAAAGATTGAACATATTCTTTCTCAGACAAATTCATTTCCCCGCGTTTCATAATAAGTACAATTTCTGTCTTTTGGATGTGTAAACTGAAACACAGAACAGTAGGTACTCATGCCAGATCAGACCCAGTGAAGAAATGGAGAGGTCTGGAACCAAGGATTCTGCATCTCCTTTTGGTACTGAATCAGCATACACAGAATGTTGCATTCCTGGTTACAGCACATAGGAACAATATGACTTGAAGATTATTTACTGATTTTGTGGCAAGCATTAAAAACTGATGGAATCAGGAAAGAGAAAGTGTTTTCAGGGTTGAGGATCTATAAAAGGTTTTCTTCTGTGATAAAGAGATCAGCTAAATTCCAGAATGGATTTTTTCAATAAGTTTGACAGAACAAAATTACAAAACAGAAAAATGGGCCTTTTTTGTGTTACACAGGGTAAGAAAGTATAAGTAATATGGAAAATAGGAATATCAATAAGATATGAATGAGAAAAATATAGTAGGTATTAGTTTCTTTGAACCCAACATGAATAACCTAAAAGACAAGTAATTTTCAATAAAATGCTGAAAACAGATAAAACATAGTTTGTTTAGAATAGATCATGTTGGCTGATCATGTCTATCTAATCATATCTGTATGCTGAGTAGGCTAATTATTGTGCACCCAGGCCCTGATGCTATAATTGGATCTGTGCATACAGACCTCTGTTCTTACTTGAAGTTCTACTAAATTACATCATATACTTCTTTAAAGTAAACAAGACCATCGTTCAATTGTCCTTATATATGTCCTTATAAAAGAGGCAGCTGAAACACAACACATCCATTCAACACAATCACTCACATCTAGTTTATAGACAACATAACTCCACCAACTTCCCCAAAGTTGCAAGAAACATGAATTTGACATGGATCAGGGAGAATGCAATTTAAAGAAACTGGAGAAGGAGAAAAAGGAACAGACACAGCTAATCAAGGAAGCAAGTAGAAAAGAAAAGAATGAGTAAAATAAGTGGACCAATTTAAAAAAAACACTAAAAGTGTCACAGGGAAAGTAGGCATATAATTCCCAAAGCCCAAGCTTTCTTCCTAGAAGTGTTTTCCCTCACATTATGTTTATCTCTTTCTTTCCCCGTTGCTCCTTCCCTCCCAGGAAGGGAATGTTTAAATTTTTCTTACTTTATGTTGTTCCCTGCATGTGTCAACAACCAGCCTGCAGTCCCTATCACAAAGGATTTATTTTCTTTTTCTATTACCACAATCTATCAACATTTCTATTGGCTTTGTGAATTGCAGTTGGAAATGAATTTAAAAGCATTCTTCAACGGCAGCATGGATTAAATTATTGGTGAAACACACTTATTTCTCTTTTTACAGTATACAGACCATTTACAGGAGAACCCTCATAGTATTTTTAAATTACATGTATATTTAAATTGTAACAAGAAACATGTGGGCCAAGGGATGAAACTTTTCACAATCTGACCTCTAAGGAAAAAATATTCCAAAGGATTAAAAAAATATTAATTTTGTATTTATATTAAAATATCTATAATTACTAACATATATATTCTACTATATTGGAAATATTGAATATATTAGTATATTCTCATATGTATGTATGTATATTCTAACATTAGAATATATCTATTAGTCTATATATTAGAATATATATAATACATATTCACATATATATTCTCCCCTCCTTTTCCTATCATAACTGATTCAATTATCATCAATTTTGAGTCTGGTGTTATGACTAAAATTATTTTTTTCAAATGAATACTCACCAAAGTACTTCTAATCTTACTTCAGCTGTCAATATACTGGTTGGGGGTTTTTTATCATGGTGATTTGTCTCGCTCCTGTAATTCACAGGGGAATTACAGTGGAAACACTTCCATATTCTTGACAAAATTTACTATTTTCAAGAACTTGCTCTTGCAAATTGACCGATTAAATCAAACAACACACTCATAACCTCATTTATTCACAAGTGATGATAACCTTTATACCAAAACCTGGTCTAAGGTGGAAACCATATGAAACAAGAACTTTCTCACAATTTCCACTTGAGATCACAACTTTTCCCAGATCAGAGAATTCAGGCTGAGTTTAAAGGACATAGGATTTTGTGCTAGCAAACCACAAAAACTTGGAGGTACACACGGGAAATGAAATTTCCCTCTCTACAAGATGCTTTTCTTGCCTCCTGCCCCAACAGTCCCAAACTAGAAACACAGCATACAGACACCCTTTCTGACTTGCATTAGGAGACCAACCTGGTTGACAAATTACCTAGTTTAAAAAAAAAGGGTTTTTTAAGGTCAGGCTAATTCCCCAGTACAGGGCAATGGGCTATCCACACTGGCAGCTGTGATAGCAAAGACAGACTGGTATGCTACCATGTTTGGGGGGAAAAAAGGAGAAAAAGGATGAGAGACAGTAGTGTCTTGCCACTATAAAATTCATAACCTTCAGCTGAAAAAGTTTCATTCTATTTTTAGATAACAGGACTCCCAACCTACAGCCTTTGAGCAAACCCAGTCCCCCATTTTGGTGTGTTCATCCCATGAACTCCAAAGCACCCATTTTCCTGGGCACTTCTGGATGCAGGCAGGGATTGGGCCAAGCACTTGGTGAAATTGCTACCTACCAGCTTTTCCTCCAGTAATTCCACTTGTTCTCCGTAAAGCAGGACTCAAAAGATGCCCTGTCACATTCAGTGCAAATACTCTCTCGCAGGTGATAGGAGACAGATGATAGCTGTCATCTGTCAGAAAGTGCTTGCAGTTTGCTCACCAAATATATTCACATTATCTGAAGGGAGAGAGGACTGGGAACTGTAATAATCAAAAGCCTGTGTGCAAGACTAAGTCTTGCACAGAGTGAACTCCAGGACATGCAAATATATAACAAATCCCATTGTTTCTTGTAAAGGACGGTGTCATGCACTGTGATTGTGTTAGGCACTGAACAAATACAAATGCAAGCCTTTTCCCACTTTGTGTCAAAGGCTTCACATCGTAAGGGCAGCATCCTGCAAATGGCTTCAGAAAGCATATGGATCTGCCCCTCTTCTAGTATCATCTTGTCTTCACTACCTTTTAGCTTTTACTTTCAGGTGATTTTGTGCATCGGTCAAATAAGCAACTGCCAAAATCTGCCATGCTTAAAATGAAGGCACCTCACGTACACATTAATCCTTCCTGCTCCAGGCAGGGGTTTAGCAAAGACCAGCGGGGCCCCTCCCTATCCACTGTCCCCCCTCCAGCTCTGAAGCTGGAGAACGCATGCCACACGACTGGGCATGAGCTACCGGCACCCAGCTCGGAGCTGTCCCACCCAAAATCCCTCTTACCTGCCAGTGGCCTCTGGCGAATGGCCTGCTCTCCCCCTCTCCCCAAGCTCCTCCAGACCCTCTGCAGGGCCAGGACCCAGAGGGCAGGAGGGCACTGGGGCAAATGAGTGACAGCAGATGCTGGGCCCCCCCCCCGAAGCCGCTGCCCCTCCAGGGCAGGCAAGGCCAGCAGATGGGGCCACTGCGACCCATTGCCTCCCCGACCTCCGCGCATGGCGGAGGCGATGTGAGTGCTCAGGCGTGAGCACATGCTACCCTAGTGGGAGGACGCAGACAGCTGAGGCCGGGCTGGGCCATAAGTTTGCAGATGACACCAAGTCGGGAGGGAGGGTTGATCTGCTCGAGGGTAGGAAGGCTCTGCAGAGGGATCCGGACAGGCTGGATCGCTGGGCCGAGGCCAATTGTATGAGGTTCAACAAGGCCAAGTGGCAGGTCCTGCACTTTGGTCACAACAACCCCATGCAACGCTACAAGCTTGGGGAAGAGTGGCTGGAAAGCTGCCCGGTGGAAAAGGACATTGGGGTTCTGGTTGACAGCCAGCTGAATATGAGCCAGCAGTGTGCCTAGGCAGCCAAGAAGGCCAATGGCATCCTGGCCTCTGTCAGAAACAGTGTGGCCAGCAGGACTGGGGCAGTGATTGTTCCCCTGTACTCGGCACTGGTGAGGCCGCACCTTGAGTACTGTGTGCAGTTTTGGGCCCCTCACTACAGGAAGGACATTGAGGTGCTGGAGCGTGTCCAGAGAAGGGCAACGAAGCTGGTGAGGGGCCTGGAGCACAAGTCTTGTGAGGAGCAGCTGAGGGAACTGGGGTGGTTTAGCCTGGAGAAAAGGAAGCTGAGGGGAGACCTTATCGCTCTCTACAAGTACCTGAAAGGAGCCTGTAGCGAGGTGGGTGCTGGTCTCTTCTGTCAGGTGGCTGGTTATAGGACGAGAGGAAATGGCTTCAAGTTGCAGCAGGGGAGGTTTAGATTGGATATTAGGAAAAATGTCTTTACTGAAAGGGTTGTCAGGCATTGGAACAGGCTGCCCAGGGAAGTGGTGGAGTCATCATCCCTGGAGGTATTCAAAAAGCAAGTAGACAGGGCACTTCAGGACATGGTTTAGTGGGCATGGTTGATGGTTGGACTCGATGATCTTAAAGGTTTTTCCCAACCTAAATGATTCTATGATTCTATGAGCCGGACCGGGCGCGCGCCCACCCACCGCTGCGCAGGCGCGTTCGCCAGCTCCGTCGTCCGGCCGCCATCCCTCAGCACGCCCACCCCAGAGCTCGCGGAGGGCACGGGCGGGGTGAAGGGGGGCGGGGGCGGCGGCCCTGCCCGCAGTAGCTGTCTGTCATCCGCGCTCCGTCCCGGCCCGCCGCTCCCCCCGGCTGGGCCATGTGCGGGTTAGTACCTGCCACCGGTGCCCCGCCCCCGGGGCCGGAGCCGCACTGAGGGGCGGGAGGCGGCCGTCCCCTGAGGGCTTCACCTGGAGCCGCTTGGGACGGGGCGGGGGGCCGGCCCGGCCCGGCTTGGCTTCTTCCTCCTCCTCCTCGGATTGGCGGGGTGCCGTGCCGGGGGTGGAGAGAAGCGGGCCGAGGGAGGTAATACCCGCCCCGACGAGGGGAGCGGAGCGAGGCGAAAGGTGGGTGTCGCAGGGGGCCGGGTTTCGGAGGGGCCGGGCCAGGCTGGGGATGGGGATATTGCCGCGGGCTGCAGCACCAGGTACTAGTGTGAGCAGGATAGCGGCAGCCGTCCCTGACCCGGACCTGAGGTACCGACCACTTTCTGCGCCCAACCTGACGGTATCTGCGGCTTGCGGGTTTCTCTTCTTTCCGCTTTCTTTTGCCTTTTTTCCTTTCTTCTTCTTTCCTTTTTCTCTCTTCGGCTGGAGGCGCGTTTTTTCTACGCGTCTGCTCGCGGCTGGCTTTCCACCTCCGGCAGCGAGGGCAGCCGCCCGGCGCTGATGGGGAAGGTGAGCGCGGGTGCCGTGGCGGGGCCGGGCCAGGCTGGGGATGGGGATATT
>VYZV01025826.1:16926-28677 GCA_013401275.1 Pandion haliaetus | reverse complement strand
AGCAGCTTCTCACAGGAGCCACCTCTGCAGCCCCCTCCCCCACTACCAAAGAAAACCGCGCCACATAAACCCGTAACAACTGTTTTACAGAAATGCTGAAGATGATGTTTGTGCCCCAGAGAAGTCACCAAATTCACCAAAGAATTCTGCCTGGGTGATGGACAGGCTAAAACTCTGTATAGGTTTGGGAGTATATGCTGAATACTTTAGATATTCAAATAACACATAGCTGCCCAGTCTAACTGGGCACTGTGCATGTACTCATCTGGTCCTCTCCATGCTTTCCTACTGCTGTACTGACATTTTAAGCTTTTTCAGAGCATTTTTCTTGTCTCGCCATCTAATTTGATATGTATGATGGATGAGTTGGCTCTGGTCCACCAACCAGTGGTTGATAGGAGGATTTATAAAGGACAGACACCATTATGCAGTGGCTCAAATATGCTTCTAAACAGAAAATTCAAAGGAATCCCACCTGTAAACATAACCCCACTATTTCTTTCATCATGTGACACCTTTATAAGATGGCACTGAGATGAAGTGTAATCCTTTCATTCAGATATCTGCTACCATGATGTGAACCAGTATTTACAATTTCTCCCAAGAATTTGAGGTTTGAGAATGATGGAGGATTCACCTTCCTTACTTCTACATTGGAAGGTTTGATAAACCTGGAAGAAATGTGTTTCAGTCAGGAAACAATGGCAAGTGTATGCAGTAACTTTACTTATCCCTAGCCTTTCAGTTCTATAGGGGAAAAAAAACCCCCAAATGATTACGAGAATCACCAAATCAAATAAAAAATAAATTCTCTGTTGGAAGAGAACATCCAAGGTGGTGAGATGTGAGGTGATGCTACTCTTTTCCTGCTTTTATGCAAATTAGTCTTCAAAATTATCAAGGAGTTCTTAAATTTTGCATGTTACCCTCTATTTGGCAGTATCCTTATTTTTTTGAAATAAAACCTGCAGTGTAATACACTATCATATAATGCAGAGAGTAAATGAGTGAAAAGTGAAGTCACATTACTGTTGATGTAAGTTGGTAGAATCAATGAAGGTTAAAAAACAAAGTCCTTAGTATGATACTAAATGGTTACCCAGTGCTACTAGAATTGACATGTTAACATAGAGGTATCTAGAGCTGCTGATGGATTTGATTATTTCTGTTGTAGCACTTATGTCCAGAATATATCTTCTGAAAATCCATCTAATCCTGTTGCTATATAAATGTTCTTGGTAGTTCATTTCTATCAGTAAAGCTTCCTTGGGAATGTCCACATTTGGTAGCATGGTAAAAGCTCCCTATTACCTGAAACTTGTGTGCTGAAAGGTGCATTGCACATAATTAAACCTACTCAAGTTCAATGAATTAGATACTCTCTATGGGGGAGTAGAGTTCTTATGGGGTCCACTCATTAGACTTTCTTGAAACATCCATTAGAAGTTCAGAGAATTTGAACTCGCTCTCCTGCCTGGTTTATGGACATTTTACTCTGAAACCAGTCTACTATTTTTCCTCTTCAACACAATAACCTTCGTATCTCATACTCCAGGAAATCCACCTCCCTGTGACCATGTCTGGCCAATCCACACTTTTTTCCTTCTCCTAATTGTGTATCTCTGTTTTTGACATGGGCTTCCAGTTCTCCCCTCCTTCCTAGCCAGCGCTTTGTTTCTGCGGGCAGATAAATAGTTCTGTCTCTGGTACTTGAAGTGCAGAAGGAAGAACTTTTCTTCTTGTTTCTACTGGTTCCTTTCCTAAAGTGTTTTCCTCCTCGTTTCCCGACAGCCGTGTTCCTTGTGTCCTGACTGCTCCTTGTGCTAGCTAGCCTGTGAGCCTCATCTGCAAGGAGAAGGAAGGACTGTGTCTGGTGCAGCTGTTGTGATGCATTGCTCAGGCCTTTCTCAGCTCTCCATTTCCCACAGCAAGGGCATGCATCAGGACAACCCAGCCTGGGTTTAATGAGATGGACAGTGGAAAAAGAGGTTGCACTCTGTAGTCTTACTTGCATTTTATAGATTGGTTGAAATACTACATTACGCTCCTGGAAAGAAAGGACAGATTGTTTTTTGTTTTTTTTTTTTTCTGGAGCTTCTCATACCCTTCAACTCCTCTTGATACATTTCATCCCAATTTACTCTTCTCTTCCAGAGGTGGAATTAGTAGAGTGTATAATGCTAGTTTTGAGAAAACATATTTTAAAAATAAAGGGTCACTAGAATCTTTGTATATCAACAGAGTTTTTTACTTTTACATTTTTTCTGTACTGGTATTTACTGAACAAGATTTAAATCTTTAGAATTTGTAAAAGATTGTATTATCTCTGTTCATCATGACAGTAAAAAAAAAAAAAAGCAAGCTTACCTAGGTCTGTTTTAGTCATGTTAGTTTGGAGTCATATAATCCTTAACATTAATTCTTTACTCTAAGCTCTCAATTTTAGTTGTCCTCTATATCAATGCTTTGATTGTAGTTATGGTTTTAAAGCATTTTCCAGAAATTACATTTACCTGAGATGCTCTAAATTCACAAGAGCTTTCTTTTATTTCTAAGAAGTATCTGTTTCCAGGTTGGATCTTGCAGGCATCACCTCTAAGCAGGTTTGCAGTGCTGTATCTGCTGTTTTTTTGATGCACTGTGCATATGTATGCTTGCTAGATGTGTCTTTTTTCCTCCTTACTCTGAGTTGGCAGCTCTTGGCTGCATCACCTATAGTTGTACGTTGCTTCACAAATACCGTGTGTGGCCCTACATCCCATATGCTTCTTATCTTATGCTTTTTCTAGCAGTATTTCCTTTTTGAGGGTTCTCCTAAGTTTTTAGTTTGTATTCTTCCATTTTTTATTTTCTTCCCGAACTGAAGTAAGTATGTTTGTGTGGGTTTTTTTTTTTTTTTTTTTTTTTTCCTTCTGGGCTTTCTCTTTTTGTCCTGAGTAGTTTCTGCAGCCTACCATATCACATATCACTCTTTTCCAAGTTTGAAGTCCTATCTTCTGTTAGTTCCTTGCCCCTCACCTTCCACCCTGCAGCTCTGGATATCTGAACTGAATTAGTATCTGGTCTGTTATAATGAAAACTGCCAAGTGCCTTAATTATAAGTCTGACTTATTAGTTTAAAATTAATAAAAGATTCTTCAAGAAATTCTTTCACTTTTTGCAGTTTCATTTGCAATCTTTCAAAAGTGTCTCCTTTGGGGGTTTCGGTATTATTGCAATTTCAGTTCAGAGCTTGTGCTTTCAAGCTTTCTCTGGAAACCGGTTAACTCATCAGTAGGTACAGGTTCAGCAAAAATAAAAAAGTAGTTATCAGAGAGATTTATTTTTTTTTCCTTCAGGTGGATTCCAGCTTTTCCCATACAGATGTCAGATACTTATCTGATTTTCTTCTTACCATTCAATAGCATAACACTAGTTTTGGCTTGTTAGTGGCCTTTAGTTCCTGCACTACTATTTTCCCCTCTCTCTCATTCTTAGGGGTCTGGCTTCCTTACTCCTTTGATAATCATAAAGTACTGTAGTTCCTAACTGTGGAGTTATGGACTTATAACTTTGGAGTTTTGTGGTCCAAACACCTGCTTAAAGCCGAGCTAATATTAGATCAGGTTGTGCAGGGACATAACCAGGCATTTTGAGTATCTCCAGTAATGAAGATCACATAGGATTGTGTGAGTTTCTTTGGTGTTATGTAGCACTTTGATGTATGGTTGATTGCTTGGTTGCTTTCTTAAGAGGCAAACAGAAGTAATATTAAAAAAGCAAGTGTCACTGAAGTTCAAGCCCCCTATTTGAGAGTCTGTGATGTAGGGAGATCCTAATTTTCTTGGCTAGTTGCTCAAGAAGGTTTGGTACATGTTTCTGAAGATGCTTACATTGATGTGACTGTAGAGAAAGTGACGGTAATTCTGCTGGAACTGTAGGTACAGCTGATAGAATACAACTCTCCATGCGTAAAACAGACTATACAGCCAGAACCTGACCATTATGTAAAGAACATATTTAAAAAAAAAAAAAAGCTAATCTTTGGTAGGAAAATCAATCCCTTTATATTCTTTTTATCTTACTATATTATTAGATTTTTAAGTTCTTTGTTCTGTGATAGTGGCCATTTTGCTGTATTTGAACTGATGTATTCAATTCAAATATTTTAATGTTACTGGGATTCTTAATTTTCAGAATATCAGTCAGATGTTACATATTTGACCAAATGAATATTGGTGTTATTTAGAGATATGGTGTGGGATGGCAAAGGCTCCTTGATTTAAAAATATATGTATAGTCTGGAAAAAAGTGGAGAATGTTATTTGAATGGGGAAGCTTTGTGCTTACCTCCTTGACGAAGTATTATATTGCCCAGTGATTAGTATGGAGAGTTAATGAATACTGTGTAGGAATTGAAAAGAATTCCTATCCACCATTTCAAATATTTTTAGTACTGTCTGGAAATGAAGACTATCCTTGAAGGACAGATGGCAATTGTATATGAAGCACTTTCTGAACTGTTTGCTGCCACACGCTCTGTGATAAAATAGGAGAGTTGACAGTATGTACTGTATTATCCTTTCATGGAATAATAATTGCTTCTTGCAGGTTGCTTCTATAGGTATTTCACTTTGCATAGGTAGTTCAGATGTAAGCTATTATGATTTCACAACCAAAAACATTGGTTCTTGCCTGTGTCATGTTTGAGAGTAGCTTTATAAGCAGGATTTTGAAGTTAAAAGTTATAACTTTTTTCCTTAAGGTTTCAGTAGTGACTACTCTGCTTCTGTCTTCATGTGACTATAATGTTTTGGTTTCATCGTAAGTGTTGAGTATATTCAATATTCCAATATTTTAATGTATTATAATTGTGTGAATATCTCATCCTTGCTTAGAACATGTTCAGTTTCCATACATATTTATACCTAAACCCTAATTTTGATAACTCCATCCCATTTTAACTCTCTATTATTGATAAACCAAACTCATGTGCACAGTATAATATGCTTCAGAAAACAGTGGGAATAACTTTAAAAAAGCCATTTCTAAAGATAACTTGTACTACAGCAGACCCCGGGAAACGATAGGCAACTCTGTGCTTGGTTTGTTTATACAAGCCATTCAGTGAAGTGCTGCTCTGACATTTCAGTGAGATGTAAGACCAGAAGGAGGGAGTGCTGATATAATTAGATATTAAGCCTTTTTAGATGGGGACTTCTGTCCCCAAAGACCTGCTTATGGTTGCAAATATTCTTTATAGTGACTAAAAATGAGCTGTGCAAGCATGTATGAGACCTACCATGCTATAGTTTCCACAAGGTGTGCAAAATTTCCACAAGCTCTGAATGTCTCACCAGGTCACTAATGTAGCTTGATGGGCATATACTGCCAGGAATTTTTATTCCTTTTTCCTTCTTTTTAAATATTAACCATACTGCATGCAGATCTCTTTCACATATTCAGTTTTTCCTTGTTTTTTTATTACAGACATTCACCATAAGATACTTACCAAGTTAGAGTAAGCAGTTCAAGAATATTTTTGCTTGCCTTTATAAAGCTTGGGCTCTCTAAATGAATTCTGAACTTCCCATGTTGCCTACTGACAAACACTGTGCATAAGAAACTCCTATTATTGTAGGTCACTGAATTAATTTTTAAAATGCCAATTGACATGATTCCTTTAGGGAGTTGTAAGTTGCAGCCTTATATTACGTCCCAGCACAAATGTGGAAATGCAGTGGTTTAGAAGGGAAAGCATTTGTCATACAGAAACAGCTTAACATGAATCAGGTGATGCTTTTCTAGCATTTAAATTCTAGTAGGTGGAAATAAGCAGACTTTCTAGAGATTTTTCACTGGCATTGCATGTTTAACTCTCAGGAGAAAATTGGTATTGGTGTCCTTACTCCTGGCACCAAACTTCACAACTGTGGTTGATTGTTGTGTTTTGCATAACCAAAAATAGGAGTTACAGTACTACTAATGGATACAGCTTAGTTTAGTTGAGACATAGGGACACTTAATGGAGGAAGAGAAATAGCCGAAGATAAGCTATCCAGAGCTATTTGTGTGAGTGATTTTTTGATTGGAAAGATCTATGGGATGGTACTGGTATTTGTTATATCTTGCTGACATACAGCATTCATTCTGTTTCCGTCAAATAGTCAAAGATAGAGCACTGTAGATAAGAGATTATAGTTAACCAATAAAATGGGCTTTCTGCTTAATTATAACACTGCCCAGTCGCAGTGCTGCACTTAATGGCTTGTCAGCAAGCGCTCTGTATTCCTTGTGCCCTGAAGTTTACAAAAATGGTAATTTTTAGTTTGTAGAATTGTGAAACATGATACTTGGTTTATGAAAGCAGGGTTGCTGTCTTTGGCGCCTTGCCCATTATAGAAACCCTCTACCATCATCTCGTCTACTTGAAAGTTAAAATTTGTTTGGTACTAGTACAGAAGTTACTGGAATTAACAAATCACTTATTGTTAAAATTCTATGAGTTTCTACAAGCACAATTGTATGCCAGCATATCATTCTTATCTTTTCAATGTCAAGATTTTTTTCCTGTATGTATTCTCCTCTGCTTACAGTAGGACTTTTTTTGCTTAACATAGCACAGTGATTGTGACCCTCTGAAACTTGTCTGTGATGCTGTTGAGCCATGACTCTTGAATTGGGAATCCTCACCTTAGTGACAGGAAACATACTAAGAAAACAGTTAATCTATTTTTTACTAGCTAGGATAAAGCACTGGGTAATATGTGGTACAGAATATTTTTTTTAGCAGCAGGAAGAAAGACTTTATAGTATATTGGGTCATTTTCCAATTCACATTTCTAATTTGTATGATTGTGACCTTGAATAAGTAGAATTCTTTCTGGCATTCTCCAGTGAGAGGTTATATTAATAATGCATCTTTCATTTTAATTTTACATTTTTTGTCAGAGATAATTCAGGTTTTTTTTAGAGTTTGATTTCGTAGCTTTTATCTGCATGTGAAGCTTTTGATGGCTCCACAGCATGTCAAGATATCATAAACTACTTTATGCTGAACTCTTAAAAGCTGTTTTATGTCTTTTTGGGTGACATGGTTAATGATGGGTTAAAAGCTAACACCAGTTGGGGGAAGAAGAGGTGGGGAGGGAGATGCTTTCTTTGTATTGTTCAGACTACACAGTGAATTTACATGAGAATTTTATCAGCATTCTTGGTGATATGCCTACTCTGAATGAATTCCCCACAGATGCAAATTTTCTGGACTGGCTTCTTTATCTATCTTCTTTTGAGATAACTGGCTTAAAAGGATTGATCTGCCTTTTATGTCTAGAGAATGATGCCTTGAGACTTATTTTGCCATATATTTCAGACAGCCTGTCCAGCTGTTTGAAAGTAAAGAACAATTCTGCAGACAGCTTTGACTTGTACCAGGGGTAAAGTCCAGGCAAAGAATTGGGGAGAGTAGCCACTTCTTTGACCATCCCTTTTACTATAGTTAGTGGAAATTACTCAACACACTCCATACTCTGAGCATAAGCCTGCCTATGTATAAGAAACCTAAAATAAGTTGGGCATTTTGTTAAGGCAAGTATCCATATCTTTATCTTCACTAAACTGGAAGACAGAGATCATAGGATCATATCCTTGATCATAGGGTAATTCAGGTTGGAAGGGACCTCAGGAGGTCCAAACTCTTACTCAAAGCAGGGCCAACTATGATGTCAGACCGGGTTCTGCTGGGCTTCATCCAGTTGGCTCTTGAAGACTTCTGAAGATAGAGACTATATGACCTCTCTGGGTAGCCTCTTCTACTGCCTGCCTGTCCTCACTGGGAAAAGTTTCTCCTTATATGCAGTCAGAACCTGTCTTGTTTCAACTTATGCCCGTTGTCTCTTGTCTGCTCACCGTGTACCAGTGTGAAGAGCCTGCTGTGTCTCCTTGATAAGCTTGTAGGTATACGCATGCTGCTAAGTCCACTTGGAGCTGTCTCTTCTCCAGGCTGAGCAAGCTCATTCCCTTGGCTTCTTCTCGTAGGGCTAGTGCACCAGCCCCTGATCAGCTTGGTGGCCCTCTGCTGAACATCCTCCACTTTATCAATATCTTTCCTTTTCTTGGGGACTCAAAACTAGAGACAGAATTTTTAGATTCCCTGTCTGTGAGTATCAACTGATCCCCATGATTCGGTGTCATTTGCAAAGTTGATGAGAATGCACTCTTGTCACCTCCAGATCACTGATAAAGAAGTTGAACAGGACAGGACAGACACTTGCAGTACTTCATTTGTTACTGGCCCCCAGGCAGAGTACCACACATGAACCACAACCCTTTGAGCCTGATCATCCAACCATTTTTTTTTCTTTTAATCTGATTTTCTGCCCATCCAGCCTGCAACGTCCTGTTATGGATACAAGAATATTGTGAGAGACAGTGTTTCTTGTGAGAGTCAAGAAAAATTGCGTGATCATTATTGACTTTCATGTTCTTTTCCAGAGTTAGAAAAATTTCAGTTAATATTATTCTAGTAAGACTTGCAGGTACAATACAGTAGCTTAATATATTTTGTAGTGCAATCAAAATAGCTATCCTGTGTAGATGACTAAGTTACAAGTCATTAACCTAAACTCAGTAAAGTCAAATAGAGGATAACTATTGCTTTGACTTGGAGATACTTGTGATTCGTTGTGGTTTTTTTCTTCATAGATCTTTGCTTGACTTTCCAAGTCTTAGCAGAAGATTTTTAAAACCAATGTTTTCCAAATTGGATGCCTGCAAATGACCTGGCAAAAATCCAAACTGGAAAATATGTTTGTTTAAAGTGAAGTTTTGATCTATAAAGAAGACTTGAAAGACTGGTAACCAGTATGTAGTGTAACAGTGTGGTTAGGGTAATTTGGTTTTTTAAATGGTGAACAGTGGTCTATTCTGCTTCAAAGCTGGTAATCGGTATCTGTAAGGATCTTCACTGGTTTTAATGTGAGTACAACACTGGACTATATAACTTTGAGTAAATTAGTTGCGTGGGGTTTTTTCTAGCACGAGGAAGACAGAATCAAATGATTGCATTAGGATGCATGTGTGCATGATTGTTAGAAGGTTTTTTGTATTTTTGGTTTGTGGGTTTCTGGTTTCCCTCCTGGTTCCCCTCCCCCTTCAGATAGAACTACTGTAGGAGGTAGCATGATTTCATGGCTTGATGGGTTCTGTTCTCTTTGGAGAAAATGCTGCAGACTACATTAGGTGAAGGTGTAGAATTCATTTTGTATAATGTTGTGAAATCTGAAGGCTGACGTTTTAAGCTCTAAGCACGATCAGCAAAACCTGGAAAAAAAAAAAATCATTCTGCCT
This sequence comes from Pandion haliaetus, assembly GCA_013401275.1. Taxonomy (NCBI): domain Eukaryota; kingdom Metazoa; phylum Chordata; class Aves; order Accipitriformes; family Pandionidae; genus Pandion; species Pandion haliaetus. Next base: position 19,350 of record VYZV01025826.1, on the reverse strand, counting down.
GGTGTAGTCTGGGATTTTATGCATTACCTACTGCATCACAAAAATACCATTGTTTGCCATTGTAACTGAAAAAGGACTGTTACTTCAAGGCAGCAGTGCGTCAGGTAGCTCCTGCACTGTTGCATGGCACCTGGGTTTCTCAGGATAGGGAGTTGTAGTGACAAGTCTTGGAAAATTACATTTGTATTATGGAAAAAAATGTGTTTTCTTCACTTAGGTCCCACCATCATGAGGATGACATAGGGCTCCTCTCTGATTTGGTAAATTACAGAAGTTGCAACTTGGTATGTTTTGCCTCCTGTTTTGTTACAGGAGTAACACCAGAGGGGGTAAATGACTCTCTGCTCTGAGCAAGAAAATCCAAATGGAAATACTAAATCGTTTTAGATTTAGTTATCATGGGCCTAGAAGAAAACCTGAGGATTTGGGTCTTGATGTAACTTTTCATTGTATATATTGTGTAGCTTTGAGAAGTGTTGTGCAACTTCCAAATACACTTTGTAAGTAATAATTGTTCTTTTTCTCTTTAAAGGCTTTTGTGTCTGTGTGTACTATTCATCAGAAAAAAAAATTATACTTAATTCAGTCAACTACACTGTGTTCAGCTCTATCTTTTTGAGCCTGAGACAGCTTCAAGGAACTCAATATTTGTCATAATCTCCCCTCACCTTTCATAGCTTTTTTTTCACCCAACAGCAAGAAAAAGTAGCATGCGTGATACGTATGTATACACATATATGTAAAAACTATTAGTAGTGTCACATAATATTATGAAATGCTGTAAAATTATCAGTGCATTTTTGATGTGGTAAGTTTGTTTCCAACCACACAAAAGCTTTTTTATTTATTTATTTATTATTTTTATTTGGGACAGCTTCTTAGAAAGTCATACTTATCACTATGCAGCTTTGCATAGTAGAATATCCTGTAATTTCCTCCTTTTATTGTAAAGAAACAAAATGTGTGCATTTTGTAGTGATATGAAAAAAAAGCTTGAAAGAAAGCCTTTTCAGTGTGATTGCTTTTGCAGCTGTCTTCAAGCTACTTTGTGCTATGAGGACAGTCTTGAATTTGTTAGCTAAATACTCTGTGGAAACCTCCTTGTATGTAGAAACTTACTTTACTGTAGCAGTTTGCAGGCACATAGATTTAATTTTTCTCTTTAAATAAAATATGCAAAGTGGCATATGCGGTACATTTTTACCTGTGGAGTTCACAGGGGTTTTTTTTTGGGGGTGGTGGTGTGGGGGGTGTGTGTGTGTTATATTTTTGTATTATTTCTTATTTTTTACTCTTATTTTAATACTGAGGTGATGCACATTTTAAATCAAGTTAGCTGGGACTTGCTTTAAAAAATGTATGTATGTTTCACTTGCTGGCATTCATTTTGAAAGCTGTTGACAGATAACATTAACTCTCACAGTATCTGGTCTAATTCCTGAGGTGTGTTGTGACTAAGGGGTCTCGTCGGTACAAAGTTTCAGCCTTTTTGACAAATGCCATATGTGGCAGATTGGGTTCAAGGTTATTGTCTGAGTTTTAACAGTTTGTCAACGGTTGGTTGCTTCCACAGTCTTAATAGCATTTTTCTGAAAGTCTAGTTTTCCATATTTCAAAATATCACACCTCTTGCTGTTTCTTTATTACTAATGCATGAAATATATGGAAATCTGAGGTTTCTGTCCATCTATAAAATAGAACCAAATCAAGGAGATGATACTTCCATTTCAAAATGATGAAAACAGGTTTAGGACTGATATGATCTATTAATCAATATTCCAGATCTAGTATGTGTGTTCTGTGAACCTGACTTGTTTGTAGTTTTCACTGAAATTTTAAAAACAAATACACAACCAGATTCTGTTCAGTGGCTAGATTACATGTGCGTGAAATTACTGAATGGATTATCTGATGATTTCTCTTCTTCAAGCTTTGCTTTTGCATATAGTCTTGGAACTGAAAGATTAGTAAATCTATTTTCTTGATGCTTTCCTTCCTTTTAAAAAGTTTGCCTCAAGACAGAGAAGATATATGGAGCATTTCAGTACAAAGGGAATTTTGGGACAGAAATCATAACAAACTGAGAATTATGAAATTTATCAGAAGTTTGGAAATAATTAAGAATGAAACTTTGTTTCTTCTGGCACTTCAGAAATACCTTTGTCAGTTTGCAGCTTATTCTGATCTATTAAATTGTGAAACAGGAAAAACATTTATGCAGATAAACATTATGAATATTAAAGAAAAATTTGAAGACTCATAATTGAATTTTCAATTTGAGCTTGCTTTGTGTCGTGGTTTAACCCCAGCCAGCAACTAAGCACCACGCAGCCGCTCACAGGGTACGCATGGGCTGCAGAGGCGGCCCCTTTAAGAAGCTGCTGGAAAAATGTTATGGGTTTGTGTGGCGCGGTTTTCCTTGGT
>VYZV01025826.1:6736-16835 GCA_013401275.1 Pandion haliaetus | reverse complement strand
AGGGGGAGGAGGGGGTGCCTGAGGAGGCTGATGGCTCTGCAGCCCGTGGTGAGAAGGCAGGCTGTCCCCCTGCAGCCCATGGGGGTGAACGGTGGAGCGGAGGCTCCCGAAGATGGCCGTGCCTCCATGGTAAAAACTGTGTTATCAACATTCCTCTCACACCTAGCTCAAAACTTAGCACTGTACCAGCTGCTAGGAAGACAATTAACTCTATCCCAGCTGAAACCAGGACACTTTGTCATCCTGTACTTCCTTACTTCTTCTGGAAATTATTAAAATAATAGTTTATCACAGGCAAAAGGCAGATCTGATTTCTAGATTTGATTACTATCATTAAAACCGTAACCTTTCGCTCATGAACACTGACTAACATACATATTGTTGAAATATTCAGTAGCTATTGAAGATAAATTGTTCCAGGAGATTACCTAATTATCCAATTAATTAGGTATTTTCCATTTTTGCTTTGTCACAGTAACAAATAAGAAATGCAGATTTTTGGAGTGCCTTTGTGAAACACCTGCTTTTCTTCATGAAAATGAATATGAAAGGAATTTCTTTGCCTGCCTTTGTATTTTCTGCCTTTGTACTTTGGATTCTGTTCTCTGACTGAGGCACCTTAAAGCTAGTCATTTTGCTGCTGAATATCAACAGGCTTGATTCCTTTTTATTGGCTTTCCATACTTACGTTTAAAAAAGGCATATAAACAGCTGTTTGCAATGGTAATGATGGCAAGTCTTCAGGTAATACTTAGCTGTGTAGCTGAAGAGCAGTTAAAGAAATTACATTTCAGTAAATGCAAATTTAAAAAAGGGGAAGGAAAACTTACTTCAGCAATGGTTCACTCTTAGCTATTTTTATTTTTTGTAACAGGTTTCTAATTTATTTTCCTTGGCATATAATCGTGTCATAGAATCATGAAATGGTTTGGGTTGGAAGGGACCTTAGGTCATCTAGTTCCAACCCCCCTGCCACAGACAGGGACACCTTCCACTAGACCAGGTTGCTCGAGGCCCCATCCAACTGGCCTTGAACACTTCCAGGGATGGGGCATCCACAGCCTCTCTGGGAAACCTGTTCCAGTGCCTCACCACCCTCATGGTAAAGAATTTTCTCCTAATATCTAATCTAAATCTACCTTCTTTTAGTTTAAAACCATTACCGCTTGTCCTGTCACTACAGGCCCTAGTAAAAAGTCCCTCTCTTGTAGGCCCCCTTTAGGTACTGGAAGGCTGCTATAAGGTCTTCCTGGAGCTTTCTCTTCTCCAGGCTGAACAGCCCCAGCTCTCTCAGCCTGTCTTCATAGGGCAGGTGCTCCAGCCCTCTGATCATCTTCATGGCCCTCCTCTGGACTCGCTCCAAGGTGTCCATGTCCTTCTTATGTTGGGGGCCGCAGAGCTGAATGCAATACTCCAGGTGGGGTCTCACGAGAGTGGAGTGGAGGGGCAGAATCACCTCCCTTGACCTGCTGGCCATGCTTCTTTTGATGCAGCCCAGGATATGGTTGGCTTTCCGGGCTGCGAGCGCACATTGCCAGCTCTTACTCAGTTTTCATCTACCAATACCCCCAAGTCCTCTTCCGCAGAGCTGCTCTCAATCCACTCATCACCCAATCTGTATGCATGTTTGGGATTGCCCTGACCCATGTGCAGGACCTTGCACTTGTCCTTGTTTAACTTCATGAGGTTCGTGTGTCATTCAGTAGGAGTGTGCAAAAATATCTAGGTTGCAGACTGACACATGGTCATTTCTTAGCTGCAAACATACATCAGAAACCAAGGGACTAACTTGCCCAATAGTTTACGTCATTCTTGTATAGTTACCCTCCTTATAAATATATCATAAAGGATAGTATTTAACAAATAGAATGCTATCACCCTGTTGGTAGAATTGTAAAATATCACATCTCCTATAATTTTGCTGTATCAGCAAAATGACTATTTAAGCTCAGTCACTAACTCAATTATGGCAAAAAGTATTGATTTTTTTTTTTATGAAGTCAGTCAGTAATGTTTCATTTGCAATATGAATAGAAAACGTTCTAAGTATTTCAATTTTCTCTCTCAAGTGAACGAGCACTTATTTTTTTTAAAAAAAAGCGTATCACCCTGCAGACAAGGAAGAAAACCATGGATTTTTTTGTAGCATTCTAATTGCCTTTGTCACTTCTTTCTGGAGTTGTGTGTGTGTCCCTGTTAAATTCTACCAGCAACCACAAATTAATTTTAGCCCCCATAGGTTTTTGTCAAACAGATTTCTTTCATACCCCCCCGACTTAAAGGGAAGTATTAGCATCATATGTACATTTTCTTTTGAAATATAGTAGACTTTTGTGAGCTAGGTACGTAAATACTGTTTTTTCAAGTGTTGTGAAGTTAGAATACTTGTTGGGGAAAGAATAATAAAATGTGAGGCTAGGTAAACATTAAAACAAACAATCACACTGTTGATAGTAAGGTAACAACTAAATGCCACAAAAAAATATTACGAAGACTTTATCTGAAAAGCATATATGTCATTCAGGCAGCTGATGATTCTTAGTGCTAATATGAGCAAATGTTATGACACAGTTGAATAGAAGAATGTGCTTTCTTTATGCTTGCCTTAAATATACTTAAACATTTGTCAAGTAAATGTACTTTAATGTTTGTCAAGTAATAAATTTTAAAATATTTCATTACATGAACAATGAACCCTTTCATAGTTTAAAGTAATTTTAATTGGCATTCTACATGAAGAGGCAATTTAGCTGACATCTCATAAGTTTTTAATGTTTTCTCTGATTTGTCTAATTCTTCGTTACTTATACGTTTTAGCCTGAAATTACTGTTTGGGATGTGTTATGATACCAGGATGTTTTTAGCCTGAAATTACTGTTTGGGATGTGTTATGATACCAGGATGTTTTCCTGTGGGTAGGGAACGTGTTCAAAGTCTGCATTTTTATCAATACATGTTTTTAAATCACTTGGATCCCTTGAGTTCTGCTTGAAGGATGGACTGCTGGGCTTGCTGAGCTGTGTTGGTACCTGCTTTCAGTCATACTTCTGAGCAGATAGGGTTTTGCAGTGTGGCTGTTTCAGGTTTTTTAGGTACAGCATTTCTTCTGGGTTTTAGACACTTGGAGTGCACTCCTTGGCAGCAGGTCTGAAATTTACTCCCGTCCTATTTATAGAAACAGAAGAGTGGATACAGCGGCAGGTTCTACAAGAGGAAAAAGCAACCTGCCAAAACTCTTTCTCCCTTCTTCCTCTCTCCCTCTGTATTCAGTCATGACCAAGGTTCCAAGCCCCATCCCTGATATGGCATGTATAACCATGGCTTAGGTTTCTGAGGAGACTGCAAAGTTGAGAGAGCTGAGAAAATGTCCACAGAGTAGAATCATGCAAGGTACGGAAGATAAAATGAGAGATGTGGGTTATATTGTTGAGGTGGGAATTAGCAATAACTTGAGTTGGAAAACACCAGCATGAGAAGGTATACAAACCTAAAGGCAAAAATGGAGTCGGCAACAGGTGTCAAGTCAGCACCATTAAGGATCATTTTCAGGTAGCAGTGAAGGGTGGCCCTTTCCAACCTGAATGATAGCAGTTAATGGGAAAGGGCTCTGTGTGTCTTGCCTGGGTGGTGTTAATACTAATGCTTAGTAACCCTGTGAAATTGTAGGTATATTTTGTGTGTATTAGCCAGTAAATAGTTTGAAATATCATATTTATTGTTAAGTAAGTGTAGTATTTTAATGGTATTTTAAATTTTATTCTGCTTGCAGTGACTTTTTGCCCACAGCTAATGGTACTTGAACAAAGTGACCCAAAGAAGGAGGGATGCATACCATGTTAAAGAGTTGAAATGTGTTTTTCTTAAAAATCCAAAGCTCTTTTTTGTGGCCAGTATGGTATGTTACTTGAGCTAACCGCGGAGTTTGTGTTCATACAAGCTTCCAATAAAAATACTCTGCTGGAGTTTTGAAAATTTAATAAATTAAAATTGTATCATTTGCCATACTTTCTCCCCCCGGTGGTAATTTGCTATCCATTATTGTGTAATGTATATTGCACTAGTTTAGTTCCATGTTGAAAACTGCTTTATTAGCCATTTCTTAAGCAATGGTGTAAATTAAAGTGAAATTGAGCCATAATATTGCTGTACTATCACAGTAATGTGATCATATTCTTTCTACAGTGGGGGATGGACATAAATCTGTCAATAGCAAAACCTGCAAAATACGAATACAAATCCACACCATTGTATTGATGTGTTTTTTAAGATCTCGGGTCTATCAACCAGCTAGCCTGAAAATATTGAATTTATCTTTGCTGTAGCAGTGAAGAAATCAAGTCTGTAGTTTTGCATGTAAGTGTCATAACATTCAGATTTAGGATGTCATTATGCTGATTTAGAAAGAATTGATTTATTATTTACATTGAAGTTGAAAAAAATGTGTGAATGTAAAAAAACAGGTGAAGTAATAGAGAAGGTAATTCTGAATTACAGAAAGCCGTCTGGACATGGTCCTGGGCAACTGGCTGTAGGTGGCCCTGCTTGAGAGAGGGGTTGGACCAGACAACCTCCAGAGGTCCCTTCCAACCATTCTGTCATTTTGATTCTGTGAAAATAAAATTTAGAAGAAACCAAGTTGGCCTCCTATCACTACATAAGTGTTTTCAAGTAATGGAGGATTGATTTACTTTTTTGTTATTGTGCGCATATTCTAGTGAGAGTGGGGGAAACTCAAACTATGTAACATTGGTAGACTAGAGAGATTCTGGAGGAACAAAAAAAAAAGATTGGTATTTAAAAAAAACCACAAACTTGTGAAGGAAGACAGAAAACCCAAGTTAAATCAGTCCAGGAAAAAAAGAATATGAGGAAGAAATATAGAATACTTGATGTAAAGAGCAAGTTGGACAAAGTTCTGCCAGGAATAAATCAAGTATTTTTGGTTCCACCTCAGGGCAAGACGGCTCGACTGGATCATCTCCATCTTTTCCAGACCTAATTTTCTTTGATCTTAACTCCTTGCCTTGCTCTTCCATCCAGAAGAACTGCATCATTGTCTAAGGTCAAAACTGATTTTTGACAATAGACTTAAGTCCTGCTCTTGTTAATGATGCTAGTTCCCCTTAGTTAACCTGGAGAGTTGAAACAGGGCACAGGTGCATGTTGATTGCTGGTTGATAGGTTTCTGTTACTACTCAGTATACGAGGCAGGGTGAATCTTCATTGGCCGATTTTGTAGTTAAAATTATTTTCCAATAGAAGACATGGCAGATATCATCTCAAATTCTTTGCTTTTAGAAATAATTCTTAAACCACGTGATCTTTGTTGCTTAATGGCAATCTGCTTGCCTGGAGCAGTGTAATAAAATGAAGTAAAAAACAAAATGATTAGGCTGTATGGAGACTGCAAGTATACAAAACTGCTCATGTTCAACTGCATAACTATGGAAAGCTACAGTAATTCAGATAAATAGTATACAAATTTAAAAATCAACTACATATATTAGCTGGGTCTCTGCTGCTTATTTGCGTTAAAGTATTTTATATTGGATGTGAAGAATACATTTATATGTTAATACCAATCCTTGTTCAAATGTTTTACATGTCTTGATGCATCTTAACCTGAACTCAACCTACAGCTTTTGTCACTGTTATGGAGGAAACTTTTAAAATATTTTATTCACTTCATCTTACAGTATTTGTAAATCTAAGATCTATTAGTGTAGCTGACAGAAAAAGAAGGAAAGTTTTTCATCTTCATTAATATTTGAGGCCTGTATATAACTCCTAATGGTACCAAAGCAGGAATTGTATAAATTCTTTGGCTACAGAAAGAACAAGCTATTATCATTTGTACTGAGAAAAATCCGACTTTTCAGTATGCATATTTTAATTAAGTTCTTAGTAGTATGGGCTTTTTCAGCCTGCTTTAAGAAAGTTAGTTATCAAAACAACATTAATAAATCCATTCTAGAATCCGTATACTTTAAAGCTGTGCTTGATTTATATATGACATGTGAGAAGGAGCTCTGTCTAAAACAAATGATCTAAACCATGGTGTATGAACCAGTGGAATGAATTGGATGTTCCTACTGTCTTTCTGGAAAGTTCATACATGTTGGAAATGTTTCTAATTCCTTTAACTCCAACTATTTATAATTGTTTGTAAACAGCAGAAAACAGAAGTTCAAAAACACAGCAGAAAAGGCGTGTTTCTGTAAAAAATGAATAAAATGTGTAGAAGAGGCATGGAAAATTAAACAGTCAGAAGTTTCTCATCTTAATGTGAGGTGTGCAAAGCAAGCTTTTTTAAGACTTGATACAGTATGGCACTAACATGGCTTGATTGTTGCATATAGTCGTTATAGCTGTATTTTCATTCTGAATTCCTCTCCAAAATATTTTACTTTCTTCTGGACCAGGAGCATACATTCCTTAAAAAGAAAAGTTTTAATAAAAACTATGATACTGACTGCATAGCAACAGTTTTCTTTTGTTCCAGGCTTCTTTTGTTTTTCTTCTTTAATCTTAAATGTATTATTGCCAAGAGTGTTCTTTCTTTTGATCACAGAATTGAGAGGAGGCAAGAAAAAGCAGTATTTTTGAGTCCAGTAGGCATAGCAGAGCATAAGTTTATTACTGACTTTTCATGCTATGTTTGCCTGATGAGTATTAGGTTTAGATGAAGCTTTTGTTGTTCTTGCTATTTTGGTTTGGACAGATTAGTTTCTTTTTAAAAGGCCTGAATATCCCTGTTATGATTTTTATTCTAAGTACATTTGGTAAGGACAAAACTTCTAACGTGTGAAAACATGAACAGGTGGTTAAGCAAACATTGGAATCTGCTTTCCTTGCTTTTACTTCAGAATCAAAGGTCTGGCTTTACAAAGTGAGGTGTTTAAATTCACAAGAAAATTTACCGTGCTATTTTTTGCTACCATCCCACTACACTACCCAAACCTGGGGGATGTTGTTTGTATTCAGGTCTAAACCCAAATTTGGTCCAGCACGCACTGCTCTGTATTTCAGTATATTTCTTAGAACACTTCTTAATGTTTGCTGTGAACTGTACTTCTCGTTCTCATTTAAAGAAGATTACAAACTATGTATGCACAGAATAAGCACTTATATCCAGCAGGATTCTTTTCATCTCAGCAATCATATTTAGCTGTGAACTTTTATAATATTCAACTAATATGTTTATTAATTTATTGACTCAGCTTTCTTACAGTTGCATGCCGGGCCAAGCTTGTTCTGTGGAGTTTTGCCAGTGTAGCTGTCCTAGGTCATAGTAGGAGAACAGCAAAGCAGCTAAAGTGCTGTGCAGACAGCTCTTAGTCTGGGTTCGGCTCTGCAGACAGCAAATACCTTTTGTCTGCTTAGTCTGTGTCATTCTGAGGAGGTGATGTAACTATGCTATCAGAAATACTCCTTCTGTTGCCATGTAATGGCTGGATTATATCTTATTTAAATGTATCTGTCTAAAAATGAGTTTTTAAATAAAATGTAGTCACCTAGACTTCCTTTATAATTAACTGGGTAAGCAGGCACCCCGAGAGAGCAGTTTATCCCATTTTAAAAGATCTCATACAGATGGGATGAATTGTCTTCTTTTTGTGCTTGTCTGTCTCAATGAATTGGATGGAGGATCTGGGTGATTAGATGAGACAAACCTATGTTTTAGATAGGTGAAGTTAAGCGTGATGAATTTGACACGTAGGGTACCATACGAGCAGACATACTTACCGTGAATAACTGCAAGGTACTGCAAGGTATTCTGAGGGATAACAATTGCACCGTGTATAAGTTTTTGGAAACAAAATAATGAATTCTACTATCAGTCTGAAGATAGGAGTGAGCTCTCTGCCAGCAGTGGTATGCAAATCCCGCAAAGACAATCCTATGTAAAATAGATTAGGCATTTCAGAAAATTTCACCAAGATGTAAGAATAACATACTAACTTGAAGGGACTTGTTGATTTCTGCAGGTAATAAGGCAAACAAGGAAGGAACATTTGAATTTCTGATGTGTGGTAAAGGAAAACGAGCATCTCTCCTGCATCATAGCTTCTAGTTATTTCTAGAACAGTAACTTTAAGTAGGCTTGATTGTTTGCAGGAATAATATTACTATGTAGAATGTAAGTAATTAAAGCTAACGAGGGATTATTAGAAGGAGAATAGAATCAGAAATGTTTTAAGCCCTCATTTAATTTTTAAGAGCAGGGATGAGAATTTTAAAGAGAGCAGGTGACCTCATGCTGGTTTAGTGTTTTTAGTTAGTGTTGAAGACAAAAAATTGCTGTGAATGAATCACAGAAATTGTTGAATCTGGCAGTATTACTACAACAGAACTTTTTAATCTTGTGTGATCAATTTTATTATCTATTATATTTGCACAGACTTGAGCTAAATACCAGTTTACAAACAACTGTAATAGTATACAGCTCACCTATTGCTGTGTTACTTTCTTCAATAATAACGTTTTTAGCCTGTTTAAGTACTAGCTGATTGGGTTAACAGATTGGCAAAAATTTCTTTCTGTTTCATAGCGCGTAATCTTTGATTGGTTTTACTGATATATTGGTCTGGGTTTTGTGCAATGGGTCAGGTCTATTCAATGTGTAGAACCACAGGACAGAGAAGCGAGGGAATGGAGCAGAGTCAGATTTTTTTTTTTTTCTTGCTTTATTTCAAGCTTATATTATGTTTTTATATATTGCCTCCTCCCCCATGCATTTTCTTCTTCCAGACAGTTGATATTTTGCTTCCTTATGTAACAGCTGGGGGAAGATCAAGGAATGAGAGAATGCATCCATTTCCATAAAAATTGATCCATTAATAATTTTGCAGCATTAATAGTCAGTCTGTTGGTATCTGCAGACTTTATATTCCCAATAAATCCAAATAATATAATAATAAAAATGAGCAAAATGAAACAAGGCTGCAAGAGGTTCATTGTTATGCTGAGTCCTGGCTTCTATCAATATTTCTGTGTTCAGTAATCTTTGTATTTTGTTCAGTATTCTGCTTCTACTGCAGTGTTGATTGCTGTTGTGTGCTGGAATGGTTAGTATCTTCATAGTGGCCTATAAGAAGATATGTTTCTGCCCCACATGTTACTGCTAAGGAGAAAGATGGGGAGTTATGCAAGGGAAAGGAGAAACAGATGGACAATAAAAGAAAAAAGGTGAAAAGGCAAAATAGAGGAGGGAAAAAAAGGGGTCGTGGAGCTGTATGAGACTGGAATTTACATTGACGAGAGAAGGCAATGACTACAATCCTCCCATTACACAGATTGTTTCTTGGTGATATGTTGTGAGTAAGCCAAATGCAGAGTTTCTGTTAAGGTTTTCATTGCTTACTCTAGTGATCTCTAACGTGTACGTAGAGAAGACTTGATAATGAGTACATAAGGTTATGCCTTGGCTTTATACAAAGAAACATTAAACAGGTGGGAGGAAAGAATACATGACTGTCTAGATTTGTTATATACATATACTTCTCAAAACCCTCACTTGACTGAGGAGCACTGAAGTGAGCTAGTAAAAGTTTATGCCCTAGAAATTGTTGGCTTACCCTTTACGCATCAGGTATATGACATCTCAAATTATTTCATAGAATATTAAATAATTTTTGTCCGCAGAGTGTCCCACACTCAGAAAATGTATGACACTCATTTTTCAGTAACACATCTCCAGGGCCTGGAGTTTAATCAGATGAGACCTGTCATCCCCTTCACTGTACTTCACTTAACATACTGTCTTCTTAAGTGTTTCACTAGTTTCTTCTGGTGGTCCCACTGTGTGTATTTAGGGTCAGAAATCCTGCATGCTTTCACTGTTTCCTGCTTCATGTTTTCAGACAGTTTCAGAAAGAGCAGAATACTCTGCAGGTGGCATCCATTTTCAGTCTTTGACTATATTTAGAGTCTTAAAACTTGTCTTAGGTTTTATGTCTAGAGGTATTTTTGCATTTTGTTTTCACGGTATGTAATCTTGTTTCTTGGGTTCGAATTTTTCTAGCCTTCTCACTGAGCTCTCAATTTCATGTGCTTTGTTGTCTAAGATCATATGTATTTCTCCAACTTAGTTATTGGG
>VYZV01025823.1:113105-158384 GCA_013401275.1 Pandion haliaetus | reverse complement strand
TGCATTTGTCTGTTGAATATCCAAGTATAACAGGTTTTTTTGAGGAAGAGGTCATTGGACAAAATCATAAGGAAGTTTGTAAATGGCTTTGTTCCCTCTGTGAGACCCTTTGGGTTTCTTGTTGCTCCTTTTGGGAATTCCTGGAAAGCAGCAGCACAAATTCAGAAGAGGGCTTTCTGGTCCATGATAGTCATATCACAGGAAGATATGTGCCAGAGTATATCTTCAGTGAGAAGTATAAAGAGCATTTTAAAAGGGATAAATTAATATTTGCTTTTGCATTGAATGCTTCCCACAATCTCCTCTAAGCCTTTTCAACAAAAAATCTGTGCAGGGTTCAAGCTTTATTTTCATCCTGCAGATCACCTTTAAGCTTGCTATCATCTTAAAAATTGGGAGGGTTATTTATTTAATGCTTAGAAGTTTTGAAGATAAAAAATACCAGACAGGCAGAATCTACTACTATTACTACAGCCACAGTGAGGTTTAAAATAGCTAAGAAATATCCCTAACTGGAGTTCTAATTTATAGTTTCAGTAGGTTTTTTAACTCTCTTGGGACATTTTTGCTGCAAAGCTTTTATGTCCTGAACATCACTTAAGCTGGAATAATTTAATTAAGTATGAGAACCTAGAGATAGTTAATTGGATTCATTTGTATTAGAACATAATTTTCCACGCAGAATAATAATGCAGTTCATTTTAGTTCCTAATTATACCATTTTAATTTTATTTTATAAGCTGCCATTTACTTTTAGACATATTTATCAATACTATCCTAATTCAAATTTGATGAAGTACACTGTAAAATGGCCTTCGCTTTGAGGCTGCAGTCTCTATGGAAAACTGTTTCTGGTAAAGATAAAGTTGGTGTGGGTATCCTTATGCCCAGAAGAGCTTCACAACATACTGACTTTTCTTCTTTTCCAGGTAGCTATAGATTTCACTGCATCAAATGGTGATCCTAGGAACAGCTGCTCGCTGCACTACATCCACCCCTATCAACCCAATGAGTATTTGAAAGCACTGGTAGCAGTTGGGGAGATTTGCCAAGACTATGACAGGTAAATAAGCACATTTGATAACAAAGTTCGTCTTTAGAAAGTGTTTTCACAGTGTGAAATCAATGACTGCCTGCTGCCGGCTGCAGTAGCTCCATGTTTAGTCACTTAAGAGAAATGACTGCACGTCAGAAAGATAGTCTACCTTAACACGCCTTTGAGAGTGACAGTGGGTTTAGATCAGCTTGATGGTAATGAAAGGCCCGGCTCTTGGCTGTTTGGCTGATATGTGTGTTAAGTTTCAGACTTGTATTCACATGCCAAAACTGCATGTTTGGGGAGATTTTTCATCTGTGTTAAACTTGAATCCTGCTTTGCAGATGCTGATAGCATCCTTTCTGATACGCTTGGGAGTCTGGTTCTGTCCCATCCTACAGAAAATGTACAGAGATGTGGTGTTTGAAACTGGATTTGTAGTTGCCTAAACTGCTTAGTGGCCATGTCTAGTCTTATAAGTAAATGCGTGGTCTTTTTCAGTGTTCTCCTGGCCTGTTGAATATTACAGTCTCTTCTAAAATAAATATTAAACAATAGTGATAATGTGTGCACACAACATGCCTTTAAGTAAATAAACAAATGCAGGTAATTCGGCCAAATATGCTTTGATTACATTATGTACTTCTGTTGCTTTCAAATGGGCTGCCTGCTTCTGTCAAATTAATTGTCCATTATTAGTCTAATTACCAAGTGCATTTCCTTTAAATGTTCTTTCTTTGTTGGTGAGCCATAGTATCTTACACAATTATTCTTTCTAATCTTTGCACATGTAATAGACATCCACCCACCACTTTGCCATATGTAAATACCAGATCTCAAAAAACCAATGGTATTTCCAGTCAAATTTGAATTATACTTTCTGTATAAATTGTGGAGTGACTTACATGTCACATGCTGTGATTTGCGTGCTACATGTCTTATATACCAATTAGCCTGCTCAGAGGCACTTCCATTTGCATGGTAATGAAATGTCTTCTCAAAGAAGGATGAGGAAAATACTGGCCTGATACAATTTCTGTAAGAAACTGGTGGTCAAACTTAATAAGTCTGAGAAAATTAGTATTTTATTGTAAGTGAGCTGATAATTCCTCAGTGATTATCCAGTAATTTAATAATTACTAGCAATAATTCAGAGGATTAATATACTTCAAAATAGGGAAAGGAATAAAAAGGGCTGGTTTATGTACTCGGATCTTTTTATTTTATCACTTAAGGTGTATTTTTTAAGAAAATGGAATAGTTAAGTGGCACAGTCCGTCCTGTACGGAGATATTAGTCCCAAATCAGGACTTGTCTCTCAATATAGCATATTCCAATCCATACAAAAAATAATGGCCAGTCATTTTTTTAAATGAAGTCATCAGCATCATTCAGTTCTATTGTGCTGCAGAAAATGCCTGTTGATGCTAATCAGCACAACTAAGGTTGTATGAGCTATGGACTAGGGCTGAACAAAAGCCAGAATTTCTTTTCCCAGGGAAGTGTCACCTTTCTGGCATGCCTTTGACCTGTCCATGCTCTCAAGTTGTGACACTATAAATATATTGCCGTGGGCAAGTTGATTCAACGTGGTCAGTGCTTTCTGATCAAAATGTCACGGAAGGACCTTTTCTTTATATTTGCATGTTTTGAATCCAGAAAACTGGACAATTTTCTAAAGAAGAAAAGAAATTAGGAGGAGCAAACCTTCGTACAAAATAATCTATGGGTTCTATATAGGAGTTCTTTTTGTGTTTAGTTGCAGCCTTGAGACATATGAGCAAATACGACCTATAAAGCCAATCTTCTGTATATACAATTTAAAAAAAAAAGAGTTTGAAATTCATTAAAACTCCAAAATGTGGCACAGATCCATAACTGCTGCAGTGAGCCCAGTTGTGCTTCAAATACTGGAGCAGGATTTCTGTTTCCAGGTTAAGAGCAGCCAGAAGTGAAAAGAGAGGGACCTGCTGAACCTAAGGGCTGTTTAGGGCCAGAGTGTCATTTGCATCGGGGCACGTCTTTAGTAAGATTAAAATGTGAGACCACAAAGATGGCACCTCTCTTACCTGCAGTTTTATAGTTTGTACCCATCAATTATATCAAATAGGCAGAACTGGCTGATTTCAGTCCAAACCAAGAAAAATGGAGTGGTTTTCTTTGGGTCTCGGATTAAGGTATTTACATCAAATGAAAGAATAGTTGGAATAAAGTAAAGTCTGTTGTTTGCAATTCTTTTTGCCTTCCAATAGCACAGCTGTTGAATGCTAAGTACTTTTGCTACACTTACATAACAAAAGACTGTTTGGTTTTTTTTTTTTAAGCCTATGGCTATTACTTAAAATACTTCTGTAATTAGCAATATTCAGATTTATTTGTAATTTGGGAGGAATTGGATTGGCAAGTGATAGATAGAGAGACTACAGTCAAAATCCAACATTTTCTTTTATATACTCTAGTTAGTTCTGTCGATCAAGTCCAATCTTCTCATAATCTATGTTTCTGTACATATCAGCCTAACATAATGTATTCCTAAGTAATTAATGCTCCACGTTAAGTGCTGCCTCACATCCCTTGATACAGTGGAATAGATAATCCCTGCTCATCCAAAAGCCCATTTATCTGTATGGTTCAGAAATTCCTGAAACAGTTCAATGAATAGCACCATTCTGCATAGTTAAGCATGAAAGAATAAGATTCATTCTTTCATCAGCAATATTCAGAGAATGAGGAATAGACTTTGATTATTATCTGGATTGTAGAAATGCTGCAGTCCTGTAGGAATAGGCCAATCTGATAATGGTATGGGAAATGGAAGAGCTGTTCACCTGCACAAAAGACTTAATACTTTATCTATATGGCAGAATTGTTTCAGGCTATAACAACATATGTCATAAGAGAGAAGATAAAGTTTGTATGTGATATGATCAGTGGCTAAGCAACAGCAGCAAGGGATCATAAAGGAAGGAGGAACATTCATTAGTTTTAAGGAATTAGGCTCTAAAATGTAGTTAGAAATACTGGAAAGGGGAAAACACATCAAAAACTTATTATAGAAAATATTTGGTATAATCAGCAGACAGCTCCATGGAGAAGAATTTATGTTAAGATAAATGACTCATGAATGTTTAAAGATGAACTCATGAAGCAATAAGTGAGAAATACATATTTGCATTTAAACATTTTCACAAGCTTTCTTTTATATTAAGAATCACATCACTGGTATAATTTTACCTTGAAATTGAGCAAGTCTACTCCACATTTTTGTAGCATAGAGAAACATGAAAATGATGAAAAATCATTGGGCGCTGAAGTGTTTAATATTAAAAGGACCTGCTTCTGTACCATTCCATATTTATTCTTTACCTCAGTAATTTCAGTATTGAGTTCTCTGGATTAGAAGTCAAATCAAGTGGTTTCTGATGACCAGCAATATCAGCCTAGCCAGGATCCTGAAAAATCATTTGATCACTACCAAATGTGCGTATATTCCCTCTGTATGTTTAGAACAATGAGCTAGCAAGTGTACATAAGGCAGATGAGGTTATACCTGGCTCTCAGTGCGCTGTGCCTGGCTTGGGATTTCTAACCTTCACCAACTCTGAACAATGGTTTTGGCCACCCTAGAGACTCCTTCAAGAGAATGCTATTTTCAAAGGATGGATGGCAGGTGTCGAACACCCAGATACGAGGAAAAACAAACTCATTCATCAGTTGGAATATCAGACCTCTGAACCAGAATAGTATAAAAGCCACGAAACTCTGTAATTTATATAGTAATAATTTTGAATGTGACCTGTCCTCCATGGCAACTGTTCCCCAAATACTCTTCGTTTGTATCACAGAACTGCACCCTGCTCAGCACGGAACAACACTGCTCTGTAAGCCAGAGACACCTATGGCTAAACCGGGGAAGGGGGGAACATCTCCTTTCCCCTGTGTCCCAGCGTAAGGTCTGGCCATGTCCTGACTGCAAGTCAGGACCTGACCTACCTACCTCTTCCCCCTTCCCCATCCACATCCTGGCTTCCATCAGAAGGAAAGGGAGGCGTGTGGGCAGGGAGGAGCTCCCGTGCTCTGCAGGAGGGTGTACCACCTGAACACCCTCTGCGGGCCGCTAGTGTAGGCGAAAGCCAGCACCCAGAGAGTACCGGGATGTGCCCTCAGCACATATATCTGCACAGTGACAAGTCTGTTGCCATTATTATAGTCTGGAAACATCTGTGAAAACTAGTACCTATAGATAAAAGAAGTATTTTTCCCAACATAGGTGCTGTGAATCTCTCATGTAAGCACCTAGAGCTATATACGTAGACAGACATATATAGAGATGTATATAAAACTAGAGTTTTACTCGTGTGTATAAATATATAGGGATGCATATGATATATAGGTATTATATATACTCACATATGTATAGTATGTATGGTTAACACTTAACCATACAGTAAAAAAATTGGTATCTCTTTTATGCTGTTTTATAGCTTCCCTCTCTGCAGGGCAAAGCCGCAAGTCACAATAACAACAGTGCACACAGTTTATTAAAATGGCTGGTCCTTTGATCTTAATTATTTGTTTTACCAGTGCTGGAATACAACCAACTAGCCGTCAGTGTAGCTCATCTTTCATTCTGCAGTGATTGCTGTCTCTGGCAAAGGAAAAAATGGCTGGAATGGGACTGTAAATAGCTTGGTTGTAAGGATAAATGCTGTTACATGCACACCATGCTAAAGGCTGAAATAATTCTTAAAGGATCTTACTTTATCACAAGTTTTAATGATGATATTGTGAGTGAAGCCCATGGCAGGAAATTGCAAATCTGCTCCTCAGTTTGAAATCTGATTTCTGCAGTTAGTAGCTTTCCTTTCTCTTCTGCTTGTTAAAAATCTCATTATATTACATTAAATATTTATCTTTGCATTAAAACCTCTGTTCTGATTCAGCAAGACACTAAGGCTTATTATCTAATCCCATTGAATTCAGTCTGACTCAAGCTAATACTGAAGTATTATGCAAAATATGGCACTAAGATGGAGTTAAGAGTTTTACTGAATTTGAACTTTATTGTTACTTGTTTGCCCCACACCCAAATGTTCAGTGCCTCCCATATACCTGAATGACCTTTATGATTAATTATTACACATAGTTTTATATTTGTGCATACATTCAGAGTTCTTCACTGGATTAATAAAAAGTGCTCACAAACGTGTGAGAATCAGCTTTTGTGTGGTCAAATCAATACTCGCACCTTGAAAAAGACAAAGTTTAGATGTATTTTATGAAATACTTTTAAGCATTTCTTGCATTGGATATTTGTGGAACTTCCCATTCTTGACGGGCCATCCCCATTCTGATCTACGCACTCAACGCATGATTCCATGTGTTTGACCACATAGTTTTGTAAAATGATGTCATAAAATTGGTCTTCATTTTATTTGTATTCAAAATCTATTTCAAAAATTAGTTCTCAATTATTTTAAATCTATGTCTGTTTATTCACTCTTAAAGATATTGCAGATTTTTTTTTATTTCCAACAGCCCTTGAAACACACGGAAGAGAAATTCTGTTTCCTGACACTAATGCCCTTTTTCATTTAGGCAAATAGCCTCCTTAACTCTAAATACTCAAGTAGCTCCTTAAAACTGACATTCATGCTGAGATCATATGTTAACAAATAAACTGCTTGTGTAATATATGCCACTACTGAGCACAGTGTACATTATTCCCACAAAGTGCAGAAGTTATTTATGTGTAGAGTTCTGTAAAATACTTAAGAGTGAAAATTTTAAAACTGGGCCAATTTCCACAAAAGATACGAAAGTCCTGAAGTCAGTCTGAGTTTCAACATCAGCTTCTGCAGCCAGTGAACTACAGCAGTAGCTGACTAGATGCAAAAATTCCTCTTTATGATCTCTTCAGTATTTTAGGCCTGAGCGAGTGCGTTCACTCTGATTGAAAGCCATACAAAAACCTTCCTTCCCTCGTGCAATAAAGTGCACTTGAAAATTAAGAAGGGAAAAAATGAAAGGAGAAAATAAAAAAGACCAGGGTTCCCAGTCCAGCACATCCCTTTCTAAGAAGGGAAAAACCTAAGTCAGATGAAAGGTCCATCTGTCCCAGAAACACATTTCCTGAGGTACCCAGCAGAAGATAGTTAGGGAGGAGAAAGTGGACAAGATATGTATAATGCAGTACATGTTGTGGAAGTCATACATAAGTCAGTGTGATTGGTCCCAAATACAAAGATCAGTACGTACTTAAGTGCTGTGTTCTGGATTGAGGCTTTAAGTGGAAAAGAGATCCCAGAGTTTACACCTTGCAGTCTGCTTTATTAATCAGAGCCTCGTCCCCAAGAATTACTTAACAGGTCATTCATCCTGAAGCTATGTCTGGGATTGTGTATGAAGACTCAGAGAGTTACCTTGGCTGGAGGAATCCGAATTAAATACCTTGAGGTAATTTTGCCAGACAGAAGGAGAAATGCAGACACTTGCTTTGGTTGAGATAGTAGTATAATAGTAGTTCATTAAAAGTGGGGCGAAAGAATGATGCCTAGGATAACTGGCACTATATGCGACATGAAATATTTCATTGAATTCCTACATAGAGCTATAGATGTTAAAATTTAATCTACCCATACAGATCAATAAATAAAAATGTGCTTAATTATTAAGCATCTCTCTTTAGCACTTTAATTACAGAAACAACCTTTTTGGAGGCTGTTAAGCAAAAAGCTGATTAGCATATCTAAACAAGTTTAAAAACCATGGGGAAAAGACATGAATCTTCTTATTTAGTGCTTTAATAGGACCAAATTTGCATACATATACAACAGAAGAAAAATAGATAAACAGTAGCCTATACAGAAAAACTTTTAGCTATGTTTATCAATAAGCTCAGGTGTGGGTAAACATATTCTGAAGTGTTTGGATAACCCAGGACTAGAACTGCACTGGGAAAAAGGAATTGCTAATACTTTTAATCACCAAACTGGATTGAAAATCCTTGAATTTAACTGTTGAGGACCTAGGCTGGCACAATTACATCATATATACATACACATATTTAGTATTTGCCTTTGAAGAACCTGTATTTGCAGACTGCTGCCACACAGGGGTTTCTACAGTCACCACTTTTTATCCCAAGAATCAGTACAGGAGAATTCATCTAGTACAACTGTGTTGGGCAGGTGGCTTTGTAACAGCTTCTTTTGCATATGTACATACATACATACATATATATGTGTGTGTACGTCTGTGTGTATATATATGTGTACATATGTATATATCTGCAGGCCCTTTATCTGGGCAGCTACCATCAATTCCTACAGCTCTGCCTTTTCCCTTGCCAAGTTTTCATCATTTTGTCTTCTTTAGTCTGCCTCCTCTTCCAGATAGTCAGTTCCTATGTCAGCGTATCAGTCACAAGCAGTCCCTTCCAAGTTTCTTAGCAAAACTACTGCTTCTTCCACATGCTTTCCAGAGACCTCTGCTGCATTCTGTCAGCTGGTAGATACATCAAAATCTGAACCTTCTGCATGGCTTTTTTATGCAGTCTTTACTATTTCTCAATTCAGCTTGAAATCTCCTGTGAGGAAGAGCTTTGTTCTGTACAGCAGTTGACACTTCTCCAGGGCTGTGCATCCTGGTATCATTGGGATTCTCTGTCAGCATTTCTTCCTGAAGAGAATGACTTGAAGTATAAAACCCTACAAACTTTATGTGAAATTGCATCCCACCTACTGCTGTAGAGACTAGACATCTGTGTAAATAAAAAAGTATTACTAAGTAAATAAGCATAAATAAAGGAGATAGCAATTTATCTTGCTATTTTCACTGATGCCATCTGATACTGATCCTGGTATACCTTTAGTCAACACAACCATTTCCACAATTTCAGAAGCATGAATTTCCTCCTTGCATTGTTAAGGATGTAACTATTCTAGTCATCCACTCCATTATATCAGCATATAGCTGAGAAGCAAATTATTCCCATTTGGAAACCCATCTGTGGGGTAAATGAACACCACGTTCTAAAATCTTCTCATGCAAGTTTCCTCCTTTACAGAAAGTGGACACCTTTTGCCTGAGTTAACCTTAACAGGATGTCTGTGGGTCAAATCGCTCTCAGTTAAAGCTAGGCAATTCTTGTGAATCAAGTTCCATTTACTGTCTTACTATCCCCTCCAAATTATTGTGAAATTAACCTTGATCAGAGATCCCAAATCAGCAGATGAACAGAGGGTAGTAGCCCATTTCCTCCTGTGTATTCAGTGATGACTAGCTGAATGTTTAGTCATCAGTATATTTCACTTCCAATTTTGCTCTAACTTGTTTTGATTGTGTTCTTCATTTTGACTTAATGTCATTTTGATTCTGGTAAAATTACATCAACAGCTCATTTGGTCACATTAAATCATGATATAATCTCTGTAACAGTTTTATCCTGCTCATCCTAGAAAGTGCATTTGTATCTTGAGAGCATTTGATGAGAAATTCCTCTCCCCGCACCTCCCTGCATACATATGCCAATGCAGTCCTGAGTTCCCGTCTTCCCAGCACACCCCTTATAGGTAGATAGGTATTTTCTGATAGAAAATGGTTGCAGAGGAAGGTCTCTGACCAATCCTTCCCACTGTAATTTGTAAAAAAGGAAAAAATAATGCACATATGTAGCAAAGCTTTTGTTCTTGTGGTTG
The DNA here is from genome assembly GCA_013401275.1 of Pandion haliaetus. NCBI lineage: Eukaryota > Metazoa > Chordata > Aves > Accipitriformes > Pandionidae > Pandion > Pandion haliaetus. The sequence continues at coordinate 148,649 of VYZV01025823.1, read as the reverse complement.
CTTAGTGCAGTACACCCTGAAACTTGGAAGCCATCTTTGTGTTTCAAGAGGGCAGGGCCCCACCACTGTTCGGTTTGGAGAGCTTCGCGATCTGCGCCTTACGTGATGGAATTCAGCCTGCTGCCTGCAGTGTCATCTTCAAGTTGTGTCAAGTTTTAAATGTCTGAGATTACAGAATGTGTGAGAATGACCTTTTCAGTGATGGTACAGTTTTCCATATATGATCCCACAGATACGCCAATTCACTATGGAGTTAAGGTTTTGGAAGGTACAGGGACGTATGTGCAACCCCTTAAAATACATAGGACTGTCTGAAAACTGCCTGGTTTGAGAAGTTAAATATAACTCACTGTAGCCTCTTGCAGCATCCGCTTCCCTATTCTATTTCCAGTTAAAAGTCCTATTTCTTTTTTAAGATACATTTTACTGAATTGGGTCATTCATGTAGGTATAAATCAGGTCATTGCAATTTATTTGTCATCTTGCAGGGAAGCTTGACATTTTGTCTCACCTTCCTGAGTATGCCATTTTATTAGGCTATCCTTCTGGCAAGTGATATATCTTGCTGCCATTTTATTTTGCTTAACCTACTCCTCCCTCCCTCAAGCTCTGATGACTTTTTTTTTCTGTGGGTATTCACTTTTCCCAGTCTAGGAATTTCTGAGTTCACTTGATATTTTTCCCCTGCAGAGGTTCTTTTCCCTTGCAATTCTTTGAATGTTAACAAGGGGAAGTTTAAATCCATTGTACCTGGATTTCACTTTATTAGTTATTTCATGAGTTGATGCCTTTCAGTAGTTAGCTTCAGGGAATTTGTATTCCCCTGCTTCATTAACTATTTCCCTCACAGGTGAGACAGGCATTCCCTTATATTCTTGAAACACAATTACATGACAGTATCTGTTTCTCAGTATTCAGCAGATTCCAGCTCCCCTAAGGTGACTAAGAGCTGTAATTAAAGATAGCGAGTGAATTTTAATGTCAGGATTTTGCACATGATTGTGTAGCATCTCTGTGGCAGATCAAACAATGTAGCTGTTGCAGTGATTTACCATTGATTTGCATGCTCCCAGCTCTCTCTTGTGACCAAGATCTGTGATAATCAGTTCATTCTTGCTGCCCTGTTAAAAATCACTGTGCATTATGGATTGGATGCCAAGCCTTGTTAGGTCCAGTGCAAGTTTGATTAAACACGCAGTAACCTGGCCAAAACCAGAGATGTGGTTTTATCGAACCAAGCACAACCACACAGTGAGTATATGGTGACAGTGTAGCGGTCCCTCAGAGAAGAATACAGATTAGGGGAAGAAAACACTGCTGCTGCTGAATTCTTACAGTCTTCTGATTCTAACTGGGGCAGGCTGAGAGCTGGACCACAGCCTGGCTCTACTCCCAGCCCGCTCTGGAGGAGCACAGAGGGCTGTGAAACATAGGGGTGAAGCGGATGAGCTCTGGTTCCTTCCACTTAAACGGTTTTATTCAGCCCTATTCGATCATACAGATCATGTCCTTTATTTACCTCGCTCTGCTTGCAAAGCAGGAACTGAAAATGTTTAAATATTTTAAATGATTTCTATATTTTCTTTGGAACTGCTGCTAATCCCTGTAAGCTTTTATGATTCAGAATTTACTGGCATCAAGCCCTTCTCAGATAAGTACTAAATAATACACTCAGGAACATGATTCATTCATATGCTTTAGAAAAGAAACACTTAATTCAGCTCATATTCTTCCAGTTCGCTCCCTGAACATGAAAGATTACAATTTTAATTGAGTTTAGAGATGACTCTATTTTGTTTGTGGCATTTGCCTTTTTTCCTTTTTCTTTTCCTTTCTCCTTTCCTCTCTCTTCCCTCCCTCTTCCTCTTCCCATGCCACCTCCCCTTCCTTCTCCCCCTCCTCACATTCCCACTTTTTCAATTACATGTGTAAAGATACTTCCGTTTTATTTTGGTAATTTGAAATTTCTTTCTAACAGAGGAAAAATATCTGATTTCATTAGGGGAAAAGTATGTAGAGCACAGCAGATCCATGGAATTGAAAAAGAAAGGCATACAAATTGATTTTGCTGCATCCAGCATCGTACTTTAAAAATATTTCTCTGGTAATTCTGATTACCAAAAAAGCCTTTTTTTTTTTTTTTTTTTTAAACAAAAAAAAACAAAATTACAAGTAACAGCTTAATATCTAGGGATTCTAGTCAGGTATATTTCTTGCAAGAATTTCAGAGAGCTGTAAATTTAAGATTCTTGGTCATTTGAAACTAAAAATGGGTTGTTAGCGTTTCTTTCTCCCCACCCCATGTTTCTTTCTTTTCCCTGCATTCACTGCATCATTAGTACCACTAGTGCTACTGTATTGCTCTAGCATAAAGTGAGCAGGTTTTCATGCTGAGGCTCTCCAAGGTCAGGTCAGTAGCATCCATACAGACTTCAGGAGCTTAAAGGTAAGCACATCTGTAGCTACATACCAAAGGGCTTTCATGAGCACCAGTAGAATGAGTCCCAAACAACCTGTGAAGTGGATAGCTAGAAGTTCATCTTTCAGAATGAATAAATGGCATATAGAATGACTTAGGCCTTTTTTCCCCCTACATGTACTCCATAGAATTAAAAGCTTATATTCCCAATTTAGATTTTAAAAGGAACTAATTTTCAGAGAACATAGTCCTGGCAGCTCTTGTTTCCCTTTCTGAATACAGGTATTGCCACGCTGGTGAGTATCTAGCTCTATCTCCAGCATCGTCTATGCCAGCAGCTTCAGAGGAACTTGAAAAAGACTCTTTAATGTCTGACTAATTAATTTCACCCAGTGGAAGAGTTTTATCTGAATTCTCCTCCTTGTTACTAGGAATAACAAAAACTTCTCAGAATAAAGCTGAACTCCAGGTTTCAATGATACTACACATCAGAGGGCACCAGTGGTTAACGAGACAAGATTTTAGAATTTTCTTGATTTTGTCTCTTTATCTTTATTATAAACATATTTCTTACCTTCCAGTAACACTCGCCTTCCTAGTGAAACAGAAAAAGGTATCATTATCTGTATCACACTTACTAATTTACAAAACCTTAATATTTCCTCTATTCATCTCTTTTCCTGTCTCTGCAGTACAGCTCACTGAAATCTCTCTCCTCTCTGCCCCTATTAATGTATTGATTTGTCATTGCGCTTCCTCTGCTTCTACTAGATAGCTTGAAGGATGAGTGACTAAAACTGAGCAATGTTCCAAAAGAATAATATGTGATATTTTCAGAATTTGTTTGCTGCTATGCATTATGTTATAGTTGAAGTTACTGAGGGACTTTTCTCTAACTGGCTATATTTCTGTTCAGAAAACCGCAGTCTTGGAGTCCTGACAATTCCTTTCTGTATGCATTAATTTATATTTACCAATACAAATGCTGAACCTGAACCCTCTCCCTGATTTTACCTTTAGGGTATAACCTAGATCTGCTCAGTCTTTGGTATCTTTCAGTAAAACATGCCTGTTTAACTGTGAAAAACTACCAGAAGCCATATACATCTATGCTTGCGTGACTACTCATGGCCCTTATATAACCAGGTGTAAAAGTCAAAGTCCAGTGCTTTTGCCTTTTTTGATCTTCATGTCAAGTACTTCAGCTTTTTTGAAAATTATGCCAAGTTTCAATTTTCAAGGGAACCTATGTAAAACAAAGAATAATAAAATGTGAAGTAGATGTGACGGAGTAATTTTGTAAAGACTCTGCCAAGCCACAATCCTCTTTTTCTTACTTGTTTTTGTAAATTTCAGGGTTTGCAGAACCAGCTTGTTTTACCACTTCTGTGTTTCTCTCCTGTCCCTTTAGGAACCTGTCTCCAGCAGGACAGTGCAGGCAGTTTTCCTTGCACGTACCAAGGACTCTCTGGCTAGGTTTAAACAAAACGAGTCAAAGATCTTGATGTGGCCTGAGGCCAAGGATGTGACACTGCCCCTGTCCTTGTATCTCAGCTTTCGTCCTCCCAGCACAAACTGGTGATGCCCAAACTGCCATCTGGGAACAGTCTAAGGCACAGGTTCCCCAGCACCGTGGCTGGGAAGTCTCTGGGAGCTCTGGAGCCAGCACTATGCCAGGGGAGAGTGCGAACTGTCACATCCTAGTGCTTCAGCCAGGGTCCTCGGCCTGTTTCCTCGTATAAATGAAACCCAAATGCCTGAGCAAGCAACACAAAGGAAAAGAAAACTGGTTCTCACTTTTCTTCTTTTGGGGGAGTTTAAATTACAAAGGAAGAAAAGTCATTAGAGCAGATCCCTTTCCTACTGAAATGCCAGGTTAGGAAACAGGGCTGGAGTCTGCGATGCATGCAATTCACCCTTGAGGCAGGAAGAAACCTTTTCATTTTCTGGCTGTAGTTTCAGTCCCTGGATATCCCAGAAGCTGGGAAGATGCTCTGCTTTCTGCTGCAAGCTGCCGTGATAGCCCTGGGTCTGGCAGAGCAGCTCTGTCACGCCTCTATACCGTAAGGGATTGTCCTGGAAGTGAGAGCATCCCTGGCTGCCCTTCTGGGTCACTTTTTCCCGGCTGTGTCTCAGTAGTGCAGGATAAGCAGAATGAGGGCAGCAGGCACAGCTGCTGGGTTTTTTCTCATATGACAGTGAGGGGTGGATGGGAAGACTAGAGAGGGTTACTTTGTAAAATATCACTAAGGCATTAAACTGCATACTTACTAAAGAGTGAGACCTTTTTATTGCCTAAACAGCTCGTTTTGTGTGATAGGAGAAAAAGTATTGCTTACATGAAAAATCTATTTTATTCTGAAAGCTGTCAGCCACAAATTTTGAGGGGTGGTCAAGGAATATATGATTATCTTTTTTATGCAAGGGACATCATGAGTGATAATCAAAAGGTTCCCTTCTTACCTTAAAGATCAAGTTCCAGGAGCACATGGAAGTTAATTCCTTGGTCCCAGCAGCTTGAATCGGAATATCAGAGGTATGTACCTAAATTCTGGAAAATGAGGAGCTTCCTAAGGAGAGTGTGGAGCTATTCTAAGTGAGTCAAGAGAAAGTACTAAGCACAGGAGTAGACGACAGGATACCCCTCCTCTCTAGAGTTCATGCACTTCCCTCCAAAAAGCAGCCACGTGGAATCCCATCTTGAGGCTGTGCATGATCAAGCTTTACTCTTTCACTAGGCAATGGTAGCAGTAACTAGCACTTGCTCAAAAAGGAGATATGGGAGATTCAGACAAAAAGGCAGGTGTCCTGACTGTGGTGATAAGGTATTCTAGGTGCAGAATAACAGTGGGAGCTGCGCCACTGTGGGACTGGGAATGCGGGAGTCTTGACACCAGAAGGAGAATCCAGGTGGCTGGAGGTACCCCTTAGTGCTGCCTCTGAGTTGCTGCAGAGCAGAAGATGGAGCTCCAGATACAAGAGTGCCTACACTTGTTTATACTCGAGAAACATTGCAGTACAAATGCAGGCACTGTATAGGTTTAGGCATCTCCCAGGTTGGGTAATTGCTGCCAACGTCACCTTTTTGGATTGCTTTATTGAACTTGGACACTTATGTTCTACCTAAGTAAAATTCTTTTTAGTCTTTTTTTGCTCTTGCCCAAAATCAATTAACTTGCAGCTCCACAGGGTTTGATTTTCTAATCCAACCATGCTTAATCATTGATGTAAAACAAGATTTTTTTTCTCCCCTCAGATTCTTTCCTAATGGCTTCTTATTTCTTGCCCTCTAAGTGTGCGCCTGAATTCTGTGCATCTATTTATAAGGGCTTCCCCACTTCCAAGAGTGTTTAATCAAAGAGAAGGCTATCAGCAGGTGGCTCATATCAAATGTCAGCAGCTACTTCATTTCTGACATCTCTTGGAAAAATTGTTCTATTACCATGCAAATGATGTTAGTCTTCCTTTCCAAGACCCATTGTCACGCAGTGTAACATATGGTACAGAACTGTGCTCCCAAGATTTATGCGGCAACTACATTTCGTAGCAGAACAACAATTGTGAGAGCTAAACCATCAGATGACAGTCATCGCTGGTTCCCAATGAGCTAGAGAATATTTCTGTATCTCATGGTTACTCTAACTACAGAGGGGGCACTTATTTCTGCTTTGTTTTAAACCCTTCAATTTTTCTTTAGCTTGTACCAGAAATATCACGGTGCCTTTCCCAGCCTATGCCAGACAGAGTAGCCCGGCAGCTTTAATGGGTGCTATTCTCTTTCTTGACTGTGCCTGGGAAGCAAATTATTTAGTTGATACTTGGAGTGGCAATGTCTTGAACTACACAAAGAAAATTGAAGCTGCTGGCATCTCTCGGGAATTTTGAAAGTGCCAATAATGGTAGTAGGAACTCAACTTTTCCAAGGGCCTTGAAACCCTGTAAGCAGAATAGGATAAACCTATGAAGGGGTTGATTCATCAGAGCATTGGAGTACAGTCCAACGACTTCAGCAGGGCTTCAGGATGTGTTTAGAGTTAAGCATATGTTTGGGTGAATTGTTAACCTCAAGTGTGTGATCAAGTGCTTTGCTGACTCAGGGACGAGACATTCCTAACAGCTTGTTGTTTTCCACTTTGCCATCTGGGAAGAGGCAGCTTGACAGCACGTGGGCTGTGTGAGACATCTTTGCATTTCTGAAAGGATATTAACAGCCTTGAAGTTTCCAGGTTCTCTGAATCAGGAATTTTTTTGTCTCTACAGATCTAACTGGGGTAGAACAACCTGACTGTAGCGTTTGAAACCAAACTGACCATGCCACAGCATTTGCTAGGTTATCAGTCAGCCTATGCCTAATTAACATAATCTCATGTTTTAGTGGAACTGCTAAAGATGCAGGTGGAAAGCTTTACAGAACCTGCAGGTTTGGGGGTGTGAACTTGCCCCTTTTGGATATTTTAGGAAGTCTCTTTTGCACCTGGACAACTGTAAGAACCCAAATTTGCAAGCACTTTTAATTACAGAGTCATCTCTTCACTACACCCATTTTCTGACCTAGGGGAGCACATCTGTATTTATATGAAATAGATGTTGTTACAGGCTGTTAAGACAACTCACCCTCACGCTGCAGCCAGGTAGTGCAAAAGAGTGGTTAATACAGACCTGTTACTGCATTTGTGGGAGAAGGGCAAGATATCTTGATCCCTTGGTATTCTCCAAGTCATTTTAACTTCCCAAAAATACTAGGGGTCCACCTGAAGAATATCCCATATCAGTCCCCCATCTGGTCACTGTCCTGGTTTCAGCTACCCTTCCAGTCTGCCATGTTAACACTCTTGATCTAAAAGCCATTTCTGTATTGTTGTGCTGCTTTGCATTTTTGATGAATGCTTACAGAAGAATGTTAATTGTAACAAAATGCATTTCTCTGTGGGAACTCTTCTTTTTTTTTTATTTTTTTCCAGTGACAAAATGTTCCCAGCCTTTGGATTTGGAGCAAGGATACCCCCAGAATACAAAGTAGGTGCATAAATGACATTTTCTGTTTTCCTTGGTTTGTGAGGCACAAAATAAGGGACAAATGGTTCAGTGTAGGGCAGGGGCTAGGGTGAGCAGCTCCTACTGCTTGTTTTCTCTCACCTGGCTTTCTCACCCAGTGATACCTCACTGAAACCAGAAATCAAGGCTAGACTTAAAATAGTTATGGTACACCCAAATTATTTCATGGTATTGGCAAAGCTTTGTTAATGGATGCTAGTCCAGTAAGAGGAGACCTGATTTTCTGAACACTTGCCAAGCATATTTTGAAGCTTTGCAAACCCTGGTTTGACAGAACTCATTTTTGGAAGATGTGGTTCAGTGAGTGGCCTAACGTCTGTGCTTTATGATGAAGAGCTTTAACATCTTCCTGAAAATAAAGACTTTTTAGAAGAGTTTTGCTCTGTGGCAAATTTCTGTGCCACTGTGGACATTGTCAATAGCAGGAAGAGACATATAAGAGCACGCTGGAGAGAAGTGGTATTTACAAACAAAACAAAATGAGAGTGATCCGCAGTGATGGTGCAGTTCTGAGCGTAAATCTACAGTCTGGCAGGGCTGGAGTGAAAACAGTGGGGTAAAAGAAGGAGCATCCAACAGAGAAAGGCCTAAGAAGAAATAGGCAGAAGTTCAAATCCTGTGTTGCACATGCAGAGGTAGTGTGGGCAGAGGAGTAGTTCTGCACAAATAAGGAACTAAAGACTAGCTGGAGGTTCTGCAACTCAGATACTATCTGGAAAAGAACAGCATTAGACTTCTGATCATGCAGAACATAGCCAAGTTGCATAGGAAATAGAGAAGAAACTGATGTAATTAAACGTAACAAAGACTAGAAAAAAGTGCTCCCAACTTGTCTCCCCTAACTTCTTATCTTCTGCTGCAAAAATATGGTAACTCTATTGACACAGCAACACTGCAGATCTCCTGCTATTCAAATGTTCTTTTGATGTTTTCAGTCAATGGTATTACAAGTCATACATACCTTTTGTTTTATTAAACTGCAGCAGTGTCATGACTGTAATAACTCACATCTTCAAATTTAGGTTGCATCATTATGAGAACTTCTAAGTTCTGACCCCATCATGTGGCTTTTCGTTTTAGAGTGTCTGCTTTCGAGCCTGCAGCCCTAATGAGGTGATCTAACCTGGTCATAGCACGTTGGTCTCTGCACGCCAGCAGCTGCTCTTTTATTTCTTCCAGTAGACAACAAATTGCTAGGGCTGTGAAAGAAATTACTCCCGCTGCCAGGGCTTTCTTAGTAACCATGAGAGCCTCCACACAACTTCAACAACATAGCTTCCTTAAAAGTCTAAATGAAAGCTGCCCAACATATGCATGGTGGTAACACAGCGAGGGAAGGCCAGAGGTAAGCAGCCTGATAAAAACAGTAGGCAAAAGAAGTGGATCGAGTGGATGCAGGTCTAATTTATGTCATGCTCAGTCACAAGCTGTAGAAGAATGAGGCCTGTAACTCACTATTCAGCTTGAATCAAAGCTAACATTGCTATTTAGCATCACCTGAAAGCCACTGCTTTCAGGCTGGCCATAAGCTCTAAATTTTTTTGCCAAGGTTTCCTTGGTGCCCTAGAGCACATGGGAGAAAGGTGTCTGTTTGCAGTGGTGGCAAAGCAGTGCCTTGGTTTCATACTGTCTTGAGCTCCTGCCAATAGCCTGGGATGGGTGCTGGAGGGCACTATCCACCCATCCGTTTAGTGAGATTCTAGCCTCCTCACATCTTTTTACATGCTACGAGAAGAGCAATGTTTGCTATGCCAACTATTATTCCCCATGGAAAAATACCTCCCACCCCCCCATTTTACATTAGCACTTCAGAACGATGTCAGTATCCACCTCTGCAGGCTCTTCATGAATGTCTTGAGGTTGAACCCCTTTAAAAACATTCTTATATATGCTTTCTACAGAATTTCCATTTCAAGAGCACACTGCTATGTTACGCTGACTTTATTTTCCCTCATTTCAGCTCCAACTGAAACACTTCAGATTTTAGTAGAAAAACGGCATTTCTTAGTGGCATAAGGAATCTCCACACCCTGTGGGAGTGAAGGAAGCAAAACATGCCATATATAACATTCCTCACCAGTCCAGAGATCCTTCATCTAATATTCACCAATATGATCCTTTTTCCCCAAGGTCTGACAAATATATAACCCTGCTCCTTGATCTAAGTAAACCTCTGAGAGCAATATTCCCCTCTTGAGTTTCTATCACACGAAACTTGCAGAACATGCCGGTTATTCCACAGCAGCATCTCCAATCCATCACTGTTTTCTGCAATGACAAGTATCTGAGAAGTCTGATGTAAAGTGAAGAGGTGGCAGATAATATGGACTGAGACATTGCTGCAAAAGGTCACAGTGAAGAGGAGGAAAGAAAGCTTAACCACACACGCTAATTTCTTAGCAGGCAAAACTCAAAGGAGCTGAAAAACCACACAGCAGCACAAAACTCGCTGTTAAAATGAAAAGAAAGAATTGTGTCAGCCCCATGACGGGTGTATTGCCAATAATGACATGTTCTTTCCTATAGAAGAATTGCAAGCTGACATCTGAATAGGTATGAAACAACTTGCAGTTTGTTTTAAGACAGCCTTGGTTATTTCTGCATTTTTAATGAAAGCTTCATTCACTGCTTATGCTGGGAAGAGTTGCTGGAGAGAACCTCACTGCAGTTACAGAAACAGCACAGCATCTTTACGACCCTAACCTGCACTGTCTGGTTTGCTGCACAGGTAAGGGACTTGAAAAGTGCTGTGCTCTTTGTGATTCCTGCACTTTTCAGGAGCTTGAGGGCAAATATATACATAAACCTGACAAAAAAAAAACCCGATAGAAGGATGTGTAATGGACCAAGGGAAAAAACAGAATTTGTCAGCTTATCCACACAACTTGGATTTAGACGTGGAAACTGGGCAGCATGCTCGAAAATCAAGTACAAAGGAAAATAAATGGCCAAGCTTTGCCAAGCAGAAATGTCTACAATGTGGTATTAGCCAGAGACACAAGCTGTCCAGCTCCCAAACTATTTGATTAATGAGCATTCTGAAAATAATAGCTCTTGAGCAATGGTTCTCTAAATTAGTTAGTGTCTTCAGCTTTTGCAAAATATGCAGGCATTCCATATTTAATTTTCAGACTGGCAGTGGCTTAATAGCATTCAGTTTATTCACAGATAAATGCGCAACATTGTGCATCTCAGCATTTACGCCTGTAGGCACCTATTGTTCATGGACTTTTGACAATCTCTATTTAAATTAGTAAGAAAGCATTCCTAAACATGGCTGAATTTGTCAGATTGTTTGTCAAGTAGTCCCAGTACCATCACCATAGAGGTTTCTGGAGAGCTGGGGCTATTTGGGACAGGGAGGTTAATTTAAATGAATTCAACAGTCTATAGAGATGGGAAAAAAAAAATTACTAATTCTTGAAATTCAGGCATCCATATGCAGCATTTACAAAATGAATGAAAAACATGGTTTCTGAGTCAAAGCAGCTTTTTATTTAAAAAATGGAAGTTCAGTTAAAGGGGTTTAAAAAAATGTGGAGGCCAAAATAGAATAACATGTTTCGATCCAACTTAAATAAAATGTCTTTGCGTAGTCCAAAAGCTTTCCAGCAATTTGCTTTATGATTTTGTGGTGTTTTCTTATTTGTCAGAATCCGCGGTAGGGTTTTTGTTTGTGTTTTGAGTTTTCTACCTGAGTCCAGAAGTCTTCTTTTTTTAAGAAATCTCAAAAATTCTCATTCATTAGGAAATTCTCCTTTCAGCCTTAATTAGAAACCTATTTAGCAAGGGCCATGCTACGAGGATGAATTTCATTACATCCCAATACGAGGGAAATAAGTTACCTGCTACATTAAATCAAGGTGACTTTTCTACTAAACTGGTCATAAGCATGTGGAAGTATGGTTATGATTCTTGAAAGAGCCTCACATGTGCCATCACATTGATGGACAACTGCCTTTCTGTATGCAGGTGCTTGTCACTGTGTATGTACAAGCAAAGGAGGCATTGTACGGTGGTATAAAAAAATTACTATAATCTGCCTTAGAAAAAATATTTTAGACTGTTTATGTAGTTGATGTAGCCTCAGAAATGCTGCTGTTGTAACCCACATCATAATGTATGGTAGAGCTGCTTATTTTGCTTGTTAAAAACCTTGAAGAAATTACCTGAGAAATGATATGTTCCTGGTGCAGGAAGCTCCTGGACAGCTGTGTTTTAATAATCCCACATCTGTGATGATATCTGCTAAATAATTTATTTGGAGTCCTGCAGAGAGAAAAGTTTAATACATAGCCAAGTGCAAGTACATGTCCTTAGTTAGAGGCTTTGAGTGGTGTTTTGTGCAGCAATCCATGTAGTGCCTGCCTGATCACACGTAATCACCTCTGCACTCCAGAATTTCTCTCTCCTTTCCTTTTATGGATTGATTTTATGGATTGTGTTAAGAGAGAGGAGGAGGGCTGAGCAGAGGATCAGCAACATATTCGAAACTTAACCCAGGGTCCATGACACAACCATGGTTCTGTGAGGACATTCCTTATTGTGAGGCAGACTTCCACCACAGGCCACGGTCTACAGATCTTTGCAAAGTTCTCTGCCAGGTACTAATGTAAAGCAGTCATTCAGTGTTTGCGTGGCTTGACATATTCCAGGATTTCCTGACTGTTAGATTGATCCATCATACAAACCAATCTAGCAGATTATTTAAACACGCTTGCTTCTGAACGGCCAAGTGTCTTGTTTCCCCTGAGGATTTCCCAGTCTTTTCAGCATCTTAGACGTTCACACTTTTGCCTCCTTTTCCCCATTAGTTTATCGGTTCTGGGAGTGCATGAGGGCTCTGTCATTCAATATCAGAGAGATGCCATTTAGTACACCAGCTTTTGGTCCTCTGTCATCAGCATGGTTTGCCTTTCAGTCACAAAAGCCCTTGCATGTTTAATTTAAAAAAAAAAAAAAAAAAGGAGGCTCATTACCCTGCACTGTTTGGAAAACAAAAGTATTGAATGTTTGATACAAACCACCTTTTGACACGGGTGGGCTTTACATGGCGTCCTATCAGGTAGCAACCCAAGTTCAGTAAGGCCTTCAGTACGTGTCGTGTGCCTGAAGTCTCTGCTGGTTTGGACCCTCTTGAATTGTGGCCACCACAGGGGAGACAGCACAGGGGTAGGTTGAAGCACAGCTGGTTTTACTTACCTGAGGGGGGAATGAGTTCTGAGCATTTGGAGAAACTCCGCTTTAAAAATACCTGCTGTTGGCTTGCCTCGGGTGATGATTCCATGTTTGTAAACCACCACTGAGCAGCTCAAAGAACTTCTCTCCTTCACACTGCACTGAAATCTTGTTTAAATTGTGATATATTGTTGAGAGAGCATGGGAAACAACCCAATACTTCTGCACGTTCATTGTGTTTCCGCTCCTGCCTTCAGCATACGTTTTAACACTGTTCTTGGTGAAGCAGGATGACAATGTATGAGGGCCACTTGCTTTGGGAAGATAGCAGCTGTTGCTCAGACAGTATTATGTTTTGGATCATTGTGCACACTTACTAGACTTGGGCTTTCCTTATTGGCCTGAACCATTGTCTACATTTTTCTTAAATAATAGCCTGGGTGCCATAGCTCTGAACCAAACTGTTTTCATAATGTGATCCTGAAAGAGATATAGCAACAAAAGCATCCAGCCCATGCGTGCATGTGAGTTTAACATCCTGTATTCATAGCTCTGGAAAATAATCGTGATACTCCTTTAGCTATAATTTCAAATGCATGTGGAATAAAGAAATAAAATCACAGAAGAGGCACAGTGTCAGAAGAATCAGCCCGCAATACATAAAAATGCATCACCATCCTTCTTGCTCTTGAGATGCAGTTAATACAAAATACAGAAAGCCTAAAGGAAGAATAAAGGCTATTGAACAACAAAAATATCATCAGTGAGTGAAAACTCATATAACCGTTCTTGACAACTGCAATTACCTTTGGCCTGCAGCTGGTCATGAGACTGGCAGATACCAGCCAGGCAAAGTGTGCCGAAAGACATACAGAGCAGACAGACAGAAGGGCTCTGGAGCACCTCGGAAGCGTATCTGACAGCCCTGCTCTTCTGTGCCTGCTCAGCAAGGAACACAGGTAGTGACTTTCTGCATTATCTTCCATGGCCAAGTAGGGTAGCCTGAAGGGCCCATGTAAAACCCTCTGTAAGAGGCAACTGCTGCTTGGTGTAGACATACCAAATTCCTGGCTGGGCTGAGGTGGCTGCAGACTCTTCAGTGAGTTTTTCCTTCAGTCCTTTCCCATCATGATAGAAGTCCTGCTTTATTTAACCTCTTAATAAGTAATGTTAGGCATCACTGGTGAGCAAGGCCAGCATATGATGGGGAAATTTGATTTCTCTACGAGAAACTCTCTTTGGCAGTAATTAGCCAACTTACACCACTTCACTTTTACAGAAGCTTCTCTGTAATCACATATTTGACCTATAGGTCTATTAGTCATAGACCAGTTTCCATACTGTGGTGTGAAGTTGTCTAAACTAGCAAATAAAACAGCAACATCCAACAAATAAATCTCTTTCTACAATAATCCAGGTTCCATTTTACATGGAGTAAACAGGTTGCTTTCCATATGACTAGGACTGTTGGCACTTCTGAAGGCCCTATAGAGATCTATAAAGTCTAAAATGTGTGTAATTGGAGTTAGCTATATAAATGCCTTCATGAATCTGGGATGGTATACCTATGTTCAACTTTAAATTGTGCAAATCACCTGCTTAACTCTCAGCCATATCCACTTTTTACAAACTATATATAAATATATATACATACACTGTGCATTGCAAGACAAAAGTTGGGCTTCGTTCCAGACAATTTAAGACAGACGGGAGAATTAAGAGACTGAGCTTCAGAGCTGAAGATATTAAAAGGAATCAAGCCTTCTCAGTGATCAAAGAAAGGAGCAAAAAGGAATCTGGAAAAAAATGCAGGCAAGAACAAACCCTAAAACCAGAGAAAAGCATCTGAAGAAAGTTTCAGTCCCAACAGATTTGTACCGTGAATGCAGATCTCTAAGTGACAGACAGACAGAGGAAGCCTGGAACCTGAGACTTACATTTGTGCATACAGAAGTCTGGTATTATTTTCCCAAGCCACTGAAGACACAATACATTGTTTTATTAGAAAATCAGAAACTTCTTTGTATTCACAGTCATTTCTCTTAGAAAATAGCTCTGTAGTATTTTATTACAGACAGATTTTGATAGAGAGACACTGGGATATTCACTAAATTTGAGGAAAAACAAGAGTCTTCAGGTTTTTTCTTCTTAATTTCCCCCCAGCCTAATCTACCCTCTTAACCACCTTAAGCCCCTTACATTTCTTACATCATTATTTCACAGTGGGTCTGGGTGACTTCCTTGATCACTTTGGAGAATAAATTATTTTCCCAGTACTCCCGTGGCCTTCAGATGAGGAACCGTTCACCCTTGTGAGTGCAGGATTCCGAAGGGGGCTGAGCTTCTGCTGTCCATGCTGTATCACAACCTGCCTTCTCTCTGCTGCAGTCTGAGGTGCTGAGCAAGGGAGAGCTGGCGTTTAAATCTTCTCAGCAAGAGATCCCTCTTCTGTGCCTGGCACGGATAACCCAACCCTGACACCATATTTATGGGATTTCTCATGTACTTGGGTCTTTTTTCTTTGTGCTATTTTTCTTGGTTTTGTTGTTGTTGTTGACAAGTCTGATTCCAGTTTTGTTGCTTTGTTTCTGCGGGGACTTCCAGCTGGGACTGTATTTCACACTTAATGGCTCAAAGCTTGCAAGATCTCTGGTTTAGCACAGAACGAATGTAAAGGGTGTTTAACTGCAAGTCCTCTCGGAATAATTTTTCTGACTACAGTCTTCTCTTCTTCCCATTTATCTGCAGGTCTCTCATGATTTTGCAATCAATTTCAATGAAGACAACCCAGAATGTGCAGGTAATGCTCGCGTTAGGACAGACTGCCATATTTTTGCCGTGTGCAAAATGTGCTTGCATTTTTTATTGTATTCCCTGAGTATTACTGAAAATGTTTTTTAAAGAAAGCAGCCAGGATTTTCAAAACATGACAGGCTCCAAGCCATCAGGCTTAGCTTTAGAAACCTTAGAAAGTGCCACACATTGATTTCCTGAAAAATAGGTCCCTTTGAAAGTACACCACGTTGGACATTAAGCACTTGCACTTCTCCAAATCACTAGCATTTCTGAAAGCTAAAGCCATGTCTTCTGGATTCGTTCTAGATCTTTAGCTACATCAACACCATAGGTTGTGCAGCTAAGAAGGGCAGGACATTCAAAAGCAGGCTGTGAACCTCTGTGATCAAAGATTCCCTCAGTTTAGAGCCAGTTCTTTGGCCAGACCTATGGCAACAGTAGCCTGCTGTGCGTCAGCCCGGCAATGTCCAGCCCCAAAGGGTCAGGGTAGCAGCTGAGGACTACTGTGGTAGAAGGAAGCATGCTTTCATGACAGCAAATGCAGCAGGAGGCTGTTTCAACACAGTGTAAGATATTGGTGTGTTCTAGTGACAATCACTAATCCTCGGTAGTCAGAGGCCAAATTCATGTAGCAGATGTTGCTGTATGTCTTGTATTTGTAAGTGAGGTCTGCAATGACTGATGCTGTCTTTCTAGAATCTCCTGCCACAATTCACACATTTTGTAAAAGAGAATAACAGGACAATAATGTCTAAACAGCCTAACAAGTAATCCCAGGCTAACACTTAGTTGAGAGTCTTGGTCAGATGATCATTGCTGTCTAAAATCCACAGGCTGTAATTCTCCCTTATCCTTCTGCTACCATCCAAACACTGAAATTGGTGTTTCAAACTGCTCTTCCTGTTTAAATTTTCTAGCTGCTTCTTTCAGCCCTTCTCAGGCTTATTAGTGGCTTTTTCTTAGGCATGGTCAGCAGCATATGTTCAGGATGAGAATTAAGATGCCAAGAAATAAAGTGAGGAAAAGAAGAGAGGACAAGCAATTCAAGGGAAAGAGACATTAAAAGAATTCAGAGTTCACGCATCTTAAATGCAAGACCTCATGTTTTCGGTTCAGTGGGCATTCCTGCTCTGTTGTTGCGCTTGGATTGTTGGACTGCCCCAGCCTCTGCAGGTCATATGCTTGAAATGGAATTGGGCATAAGTCCTACAGCTGCTTGGTGTGTTCACACAGCTTTTTCCATTGCTTTTAAGGAGTTAAAATAAGCAGAGATTACATGTATATGTCTAGAAGTGCCTGTAAGCTTGGTGAGCCAG
Organism: Pandion haliaetus; assembly: GCA_013401275.1. Classification (NCBI taxonomy): domain Eukaryota; kingdom Metazoa; phylum Chordata; class Aves; order Accipitriformes; family Pandionidae; genus Pandion; species Pandion haliaetus. The sequence continues at coordinate 131,885 of VYZV01025823.1, read as the reverse complement.
CTTGAAGTTTAGATTTTAGTCACGCTGAGGGTGCGGGGATGAGGTGGGGAAGAAAAACAGACTTCAGAATGTTGTCGGGACCATTGTACTTTAAAATGTGTTAGCTTGCCTGCTTCTGAACACAGACACATTGGCGTCTACACAGGGCCTGATCTGTTTAAAACATCTCAGTTAACAATGGTCAGCATTTAGTGATAATATATTTATGCACGTAGTGTTCAAATATCGCTTTGTTTCCCAGTCTAAATGCAGGACATTTGTGACCTTCTGCGTACTCCAGAAAAAAGCCCTAACAGTCCATGCAAAGAACATTTTTTTATCTTCCCTTTGCTGCCTCTTTTGAGTCCAAGGCTAATTCTTTTATCACACTGGCATTGTTATATAATGATTTGTATTGATTGAAAAGGCTGTCACATCTGTGTAGCACCAGCAGCAGGTCAGATGTTGGACAGACAAACCCTCTGCAAGTAAAAAACTTACTCTCCAGACCATACTATGTATGCAAAATAAAATGTAATGATGGAAATGAGAGGAGGTTAAAAAAAAATGGAGCTGCTCTATGAGCCTTGCCTTGGCTTATGTCACTTAATATTCGTTATGTATTTAAACTTTACTTGGCTCTTTGCATAGGACTCAGTTATCTGATAAGTTAACCCATCACCTAAAAGGAGTTTTAGAGCTAAGAAGACATAAAAAGATGGTTGCAGCACGAAAGAAGGCCAGGGAAGAAATTTTGCAGCATTCGCACATGCATCTACGAGATATAAAAAGCGCTTCTTTGTCCTAAGTGATCCCTTTTAAAATAATATCCATCTGGATGAAAGCAAGAAAAGGAGACAGACCAGAAAACATGTTGTTTAATCATCTGCTGCAGCTTGCTCATCACCTGCCTGTCATGGACGCTTGATTAGTTCCTACCATCAATCATTCTGTGATATTTTCTAGATGCTCTCACTGTATTAGGTGACACAGGAAGCAGTAACACCAGCATGTCATGTGGAGAGAGGATGCAAAAGTGTGAGGGAGATAAAGTGCTTAGGGACCACACTATTTTTCCTTGTAATATTTAGCATACTTGACAGAAAACAAAGGAAAATTGCCAAAGAGTATCTTGCTTTAAACGAAGAAACAGATGCTGGATCCAATATAAAAAGTATGTGTCTGATTTGCTTTTGAGAATGAAATCCCTTTCTTTGCGGAAGTAGTGAGCTTTCGCTGGCACAAGGTAGTGTGAAGCATCACACTACATTGAATAAGGACTGTGTCTTTATATGAAGATCACTGGAATTCATAAAACATGGATATCCTCACCTTCCCTCCCTTGTTACCATTTCCACTCTTGAAAATGTTAGTACTTATAGCCTTATATTTAGTATATTTATAGTATATTACATTTATAGTCTTATACTTAATATTTAGTCTTTATTGTCTGAGGAAGAAAATTACAACCTCTGATCTGAATGAATGCTTCTACACTTGCATGTATTCTACATGCATCTTAAACCCATATATATATGCATACAGTGTATTTCATCAGAGCTATTGAAATTGGATTCCGGTTAAAAATGTAAATAGTTGAATTGTGAAGAAAAATGCACATTGGCTCTCCCTAAAATAAAGAAGTCCAAGAAAACCAAGCTACAAAGTAAGCCACTCACATGTCCTGTTGTATTTGGATATATAAGGACAGTAGATCTTCTAAAAGATATTAATCTGAGATAGCGAACAAGAAATTATGTTTCTAGAATATGTTTCTTTCTAAGATGAAAGCAACTTTCTGACATGAACCATGCTAAATTTGTGTGGAATGCAGAGAGGAAGGTTTATCTTCTACTATTTTAATGCATACGAAAAAAACTACAGTGTATCTTGTCATCATCTCAGGGAAGATTTATGAGGCTTTCATGCAAGATCAGTAAGTATATGTAATGAAATCCTTAGCAGGTTTAAAATTGGGAGTTAACAAAAGGTCAGTTTTGCAATATATAATTTAGCCACTGGAATTACCAAGGGAAATTTTATAACATTACTTTACATTTTAACCAATCAGAGCTATAATTGGAGAGTGTTCTTTTGTCTGTGAGCACTGCAATGGAAAAATATGTTTGTAGCTATCTATAAAGAGAGAAGACTGCATTCTCCACCATTTTTTCGTAGGATGTTCAGGTGTATCATTATAAAGCAATTACAGCTCCCTGTGATTTGTTAGTAACTAGTCTGCACCCATATATCCAGTAAAAATGGTTGAGTAAAATCTCATGAGTGAGCTAGTATCAGTGCAAACTGAAACTGGCTTAGGATCTTACTGAAGTAATTTCATTCTTCAGCATCCTTTACAAAGCTCTTCAGTCTATCACTTTCTTTCCAACTTGAGACCTCTAATCCTTTAGGTCTGGTAAGCTGGGAGTCCTGAATGTGGAGGCTAACGTGCACCACTTCAAGAAATCCTTCTTCTCAATGATTGAAAACACCAATTTCCATTCTGTGATCTGTCAAGTGTGTCAGCAGAAGTCTGCTCTCCCTGGTCAGGCTATATATCCTGAAATGAAAAAGCCAAAAATAGCTAGTTCTCCATCAAAACTTCTTGACTAAAGCTCATTTTTCTGTAGACTGCAAAGACTCCTGCTGTTTCTTCCAAGATTTCACAGCTTTTAGTCATAGTTGAATTCAATCTGTGAGCAATTATGCAAATTCACCCTGAAAAATTGTTTTCTTAACACAGGGGAGTTAGGTATTTGAAAAGAGGTTTGAATTCCTTGACAGGTCTAGGTTGTAAGTACAAAGGGCAAATTTGTTGGTAACTACCACGATAAACAGATAAAAATATTTATCTGAAGAGGAGGAGAGAGAAGTGTTGAAGCATTTTTAATTCGTGTCTACCCTTTTAGTGTGAGTCTTAGCTGTTGATCAGGAAGCGATCACTTACACCTTGAACTGAGAAGGATGGAAGCTATGGCATTGCAAGCTGATACCTGGAAAATAGACATTAAAAACTGCTGGGAAGGGGAAGCATGGTATAATGAATTATATATTACAGACTAGATTCAAGGCAGCTAGAGACAGCTTCTCGGAAATTATCTGAAGTTGTTAGTCCTTGCTAATCACGTGATATTTTGAATTTATTCATTAAGAACCTGCCTTTTATTTACATTTTAAACAAGCACGATATTGGTGATGTACCACATTTATTTGCCTTTTGTGGGGCCTTTCATGCCAGGAATACAAGGTGTTGTGGAGGCTTATCAGAGCTGCCTTCCCAAGCTGCAGCTGTATGGGCCGACAAACATTGCTCCCATCATCCAGAAGGTGGCAAAATCAGCATCAGAGGAGACCAACACCAAGGAGGCCTCGGTAAGGGCATGACACTGTGTTCGGCTTTTTTCTTGTCTTACAGTGTATCTTTTGTAGACCATCAAAACAAGGCCTTTTCTTGTATGGGAATCATGCCTTCACAGTTTTCTCTAACTGCCTTCACAGAGGGCAGCTTGAGTCTGTGTCAGATGGAGCAGTGTATCTAGCCTTTCTAGCTTCAACACTCACAACTTTAAACTCTTCCCCCGCTCTTTTGTTTCCTGCTTTTAGAACTATTTTACTGTAACACACCCAGTTCTTCACTGTAGAAACATAAATGGCACCACTAAGGTTACAGAAATGTAGGGGCCAAGCCCTGAAAGAGTTGATCATACAAGGAGATGAGTTCAAATGATTCCCTACACAGATTACCCAATTTCAAGTGTCTTGCAGGGGCTGTACTAAAACATTTTTGTTCAACTAGGGGATTTTTACAACCATTCCTTTGAAAACTACAGTGATAGAGTTTTCAATTTGCTATTACTGACATGGAGTAGTATGTGCCTTTTAGAAATCAGGAGACAAGTCTGTTAGCCTGCATCTGATACAAAATCCATGACAGATTCTTGGGCTAAAAGGCTTAAGCATAGATGGTGTTTTAAATGTACATCTTCGAAATGGATTAGGCTTATTTTTCTCCTGCCTTCCGGACAGAATGGGAGAAAGGGAGAATGAGAGAATTGAAGAAAGTACATGAGCGAGCAGGTCTGAAACATTTACAAGAGCAGTGCTGTTGGAGTCAAGGGTGTAAGAGAGGCCTTGTATACTGCAGCAAGAGAAATTACTATGTATAGGAACAGAATGGAGCTATGCATTGGCATGTATCTCATCACCAGGCCTGGAGCTTTCTCTAAGCTTTTTTAATGTGCCGAGCCTTTTTTTAAAGTCCTATTAAGGCAGCAGTTCCCAAATATTTCTGTTCATGAGCCTGGGCTTGTGATTGTCACTCCACTGCTGTTTCCAGGATCTTGATACTGTTTAGGGTCCCAGTCCTAAAATGGGGAATTGCTATGTTTGAATTTCCATACCCACCTAATCCTGAGGTGGCTCACTCTGTTCCCAGTGCTGCCTCTAAACAAGTAGGTCATATTGAATAAGTTGCTTCATTCTTCCAGACCTAAGCTTCCCCTCTTTCTGTTTGAAAAAGAAATTAATTTGTAGCATGAGTCTTCAAGTTAAAGTTTTCTTCCTGCATGTTTTGTTTTATTCCTGGCAGGAGGTGATGAACAGGACTCTGTGTGAGTTTATACAGCTGTGTACACATAAACCCTAATGATGTTTTGTGTGTTGGTATTGCCTGTGCAGAGTGACCAAATTCTATGACCTGTTCATTTTTCCTATTGATGCACATTTGTTAAATTACTTCAGCTGCCTAACAATTCATAAAGGATCCAAGTGAGAGTCACTCTTCCCCATGACCAAGTGAAGATGTCATAGCCCATGATCCCAGTCCAGCGGACTTGGGAGTTTTGAGAAAGAAATGACAAGTGCACAAAATTGCTTGCTCGCCTCGAGAGAATGAGAAAATCTCTCTTCAGGGCTCTGTATGAAGTGTTTGAAAATGGACATATTCCTCCCTGCGCATGCCCTTGCTCTCCTCAGGGACCCCATTACTCTGCAGAATGCAGCAGACCTGCCATGGTGTGATGCTTCTCCTTCTCCTACAGGCAGCACTGGATCACCCTCCAGTTTGCAGACGGCTGCACCCATCCCACTTGCCTGTTAGCAAAGCTCCTCTGCAAAGTGCTGTCATAACCTCCCTGACAGCTCTGCTACAGGCTTGTAATGCTTCAATACCCCATTCCTTCCTGCCTCCCACTGGTTCCTGAAGGGAAAAAAAAAGTAATTGGAAACTGTCAGCAGAAGTGATTGTGCAGCAGATGGAAAATAGGGCTAGTGAGGATCTCAGGACTATTCCAGTCTTCCCAGCCAAAGTCCTGACTGTCCCAGCCCTAGCAGCTAGAAACCCCCTTTTCTACACTGTGCATGCCTTGGCTCCCTCCAGCTCCTGGAAATTACCTGAACTAGAGCTAAACTCCAGAAGAGGACAAATTAGTAGCTGAGGAGGTTTGGATGGGAAATGGATTTAACCTTTGAGTCACTATTTTAAAAAGTCTATGAGTGAGTTACCAGAAACACTTTTATACTGGAAAAGGGCAAGCAGCTTTGGAAGATTAACTAATGATATAATTTTTCACTTCTTGTCCAACAACTTCAGCAATATTTCATCTTGCTGATTCTGACGGACGGCGTCATCACAGACATGGCTGACACCAGAGAGGCCATTGTCCATGCCTCTCACCTTCCCATGTCAGTCATCATCGTCGGGGTGGGGAACGCCGATTTTAGTGACATGCAGATGCTGGATGGTGATGATGGGATCCTGAGGTCTCCCAAGGGCGAGCCTGTGCTTCGAGATATTGTCCAGTTTGTGCCATTTAGGAACTTCAAACATGTAAGCTGACTTTTCCATCTATTCTGCAGAAGGCTGAATGTATGTGACATATGGGGAACAGTCCCTGGGGCTGAGCCTAACTTTGTATGGGCATGAAGTGTTTAGTAAGTCTATGGCATTACTGTGTCAGAAATGGAGAGAAAAAGGAGTACAGAATGAAATGTTCTTCATTAGTGAGATGGTGAGGGTGGGGAAGGAAGAGATGGAGCAGAATCCATGCGCTTCTTGTGGTGCCAGTCCTTAATTCCACTTTCTTCCTGGTTTTAGTTTAGTTTCCCTCCCTGACTTATTTTTCCTGGTGTCTCTTTTCCATTCTCTTTGCATCTGTTCTGTTAGGACTACTGTATTCTGCTTTCCATCCCTCCATTTCCACAGGCAGCTGAAATGCCTGTGAATTTGTACTCATGGTGTTCCCTGGGAGGCTGTCTCCTTATTGAAATTTAGGTCCGTAAGTTCTCACAGTCAGGACTATCCACCCACAGCATCCTGGTTGCCTCCAAACCCTTTCCCCAAATTCTGTACAAGAACACAGCCAAGAAAGTGGTGTTACTAAGAGCTTCAGCCAGCTGTTCCTGTCTGAGCCCAGCGTGGTGTAGGGGACACTCTGTAGGAGAGGAAGGGACAGACCCAGCGTTAAATTGCCAAAGTTGAAATAATGCCTTGGCTATGTACTTTTCTCCCCAGTCACCTGCCCTACATTGCAGCATCTGTCCCAGGGACTTTTTCGGCAGCTGGGTAGAGACTGTGTTCGCCCACAGAAGGAGCTTTCCCACACACAGCTGGGTTCTTCAGGGCCCTTTTCCTCCATATGGAAGCATGGAATGGCCACTGTGTTCCACAGCAATGCTAATCACATTGCTTTCTCTCTGTTTTTCCATCTCCCTTCCTTCCCCTCATTCCTTCTGTTATATTGAAGTGGTTCTCCAGACTGCTTTTTTGCTCACCTTGGTGTCTAGGAAGGATATCCTCAGTATTTGATTTGAAAATTTCTTTACCCCACAGTGTAACTGACTCATTCTCCTCATGAGATTGCCCTTTCCAATCCGCCCCCATATGCTAGTGAGCCTTAGATCTGGATATGTCACACAGAAGTTTTCAACTCTGGGTTGGTTTTGGTCTGCATATGGGTTGCAATGCTCACATTTCTTTGGTTTTTCTAGGCTTTTTGTTACCACAGGAGATTTCTTTTTTCTGTTTGCTACTTCCAAAATACCTTCATTTTATTTTCCTCTTCTCAAGAGCTGTTCTTTTTTCTCACTTCAAAATACAATTTTGCCATATTCGTCTTAGATCTAGACACACTTCTTACTTTCACAAACTCTACTGAGGAGTGAGAGAAACAAACTTGTTCCTCTTTTCCCTCTACCTTTATGTAAACAATGGATCCTCACAGGAGGTGAACTCCCTGAGCTATTAGTTTGGTGACACCATCCCAACGGCTGCAGATTTGCCACTGCATTGTAGATACATACATTTCTATGCTGACAGTGCCACTCAGTCACCTATCTGCTGCAACAAAGTATGAGCACGACCTGCTCATAGCTTGTGATTCTCCTTCATCAGATAATCACAAGTGCGTAGTGCGGCACTGTAGTCTATTGTAAAAGTGTCGAGAGGCAAGTTATTTATGGGCTAGTGCTAGACCTACTTTCAATTAGTTGAAAACCCGTTTCTGCAAGGAACTGGCAAAGCCAGCTGCACTTGTTATTTTTAGTTTCATTTTGTGATTTTTTAACGAAGTTGAAATCATCCTTGATTGAATAGATTAACACTGACAGTTGCAGCTCTGGGCACTGAATATATTGTGCCTCTGGTGTTACTCGGGAGTGAGTCTATGTATGGGTGATTTTAATCGCTAGCATTGGTCAAATGACAAGCATATATTATTTTTAGCTGTTTTAGATTAACTTCCCCAGTACTGGGAGAGGATAGCAATCTTAAAAATTTATTGCTCTTGTTAAATAGTGATATTTTTCTCCCCCTTTCTCTCAGTAGCAGAGATAATACCGATACAGAGATAAATAATTGTATTTGCTGCATCAGAAAAGTCAATATATCTTATACAACTTGATATTTAGTCTGTTTATTGTGATCTTTCAGCATTTCAACAAATGTCAGTGTAATGGATGAGTGCCCACAACAATAGCCACTTCTGGTTGAATTTCTTTATTGTCATATCTCAAACAATGTCTCTCTCTGAACAAAGTGAAATTCATAGCTATCTTGCTTACTTATCCTCAGCACAAAGAAAGACCATGCCTTTTGCATCAACTAGCGAAATAATTTGTCATGGGAGAAATGAGTGTAATATTTTGATTCAAATTTACTTTTCCCCACAGAGAAATGTGGATTTAACACATTTGGGAGATTTTTGCCAGATCAGTTCTGATCAAACACAAGAGTTACCATAAATCAGCATATTATATTTGACAGCTTTGAGTAAAAGATGTATTTAGTTAAAAATCACATCCCTTTGTCAATGTACCTTGTGTTTAGTTTTCGTATTTAGGTTGCTCAACTATTAAGCAGAAAAAAAGGTTGAAGGACCTTTTTAGAAAGAGTACAAATCAAGTTGTATAAGGTTTATAGGTTTTTCTGATAAATCAAGTATTTATTTATGCCTAAATCCCTATTACCTCTACTACTGACAGAAGGAGGGAAGAAAATGTTATTTGTGAGCAATTACTTTTTGTCTTGCTGGAACAGTAAACCAAAATTCATTTGGAGTCAACCCAAACAATATTTTTTTTCATTACTTCAATTCTCAGGTCAGCCTGGAACTCAAAATCTCATATCTATCCAAAGAGATCAAAAATAATCTATCCAAAAGCTGCCCCTGTGAGAAAATTGAAAGCAGGGAGAAGGAAGTTGTAAAAATAACCCATAGAGTGAATCCCCTATATTTTATAGGTTTGACTTCAGAGAAGGTTCTGATCCTCACGCACTCATACAGGCATTTAACACATTTCAATTAGTTACAATTATTCTCATACCTAAAACCTCATACCCACTCCAACGTTTTACTGGCTCAAGACCCAATATAGGCAGAAAGCTTTATTATAGGGGTTTAATCTCCTACATGAAGTAGTGCATTAGCAGTACTTCAGTAAAGCATCTTATCTTTTTACTTTCTTTAAGGAGTATCTTTGAAGCTATCAAAATAATAATAAATGTAGTGAACCTTGGCAAATCCTGTAGTTGCAGAGGCTTGATAAAATCAGAGTAATCATTACTGTTTAAAAAAATGTCCCATTGTATAGTGGGTGACATGCAGTTCACTACAGGGGAACATAACAAACAAAGGGAAAATATTTTCCCTGAACCCAAGAGAATTTCTTCTCTCTATAATGCTCACCGCCCCAGCAATGTGACTGTCCTTCACCTGAAACTGTAGAACAGTGATGGTCACGATCACTGAAATGTAGTTGAAGAAAATCACCTCTGTCTCGAGCCATTCACAGGCATATTTTAAAAGCTGAAATTCTCTGCCTTTAGGATGCATAATATATTTACTGTGCACAATTCTGATGCCACAAGTAGATTGTATTCCACTCTGCATTGTATTTAATCATAAAGGCTAACAACTATGACTTAATAACACATATATCACAAATGAGTGTGGAAAGCACAGCTCTTAACCACTGCAAGGAGCGATGTTTTGCACTATGCATTGTCATTAAAGATTAAGCGTGGTGAAGCTATAGAACTGAATCAACAGTCATTTGTAATATACACCAATTATCATCATAGGGGATTATTTTCCTGCTGCTGGCTGATCTGATTGTTGTGTATTAGCCATCAGTTGAGAACTATTCATCTTGAGGTGTTTATTGCTAGGATGCTCTTCAAGCAGAGCAGTTAAACAGTGGAGAAAACGTTACAGTAAAACATTGATGTACCACCTGTGTTAAAAACCCAACGCAGGCAACCCTTACACAGCACCGCTGAACTGGGGCTGGTTTTTAGCTCAGAAGTTACTGGGTCTGATTCTTACTTATGCAAATGCTGCTTTGCACCATCTGGTCTAGAAGTGAGAGTGCTTTACCACCACAAAAGTACGTAAGGTGCAGGTGGCCCAAATCGTCACACGGGAAATCGCCCCTAACACTGGTTCCGGGATGCTCCCTGCTAGAAAGAGCCCCAGGACCAACAGACATCACTGGCATGACGAAACTCAGTGAAGCAACAGTTGTCCCTGTTCAGACTGAAGCACGGAGTCAGGCCGGCTACCCCAGGGCAGCTCTGTGTGGGGCCGCACGTCGTGAGCCTGTGAGCACAGTAAACGTGTTAGCTTAAACCTCAGTGAAAGGCTATTTACTTCACATGCACGCTGGGCACCGAGGGCATAGCTCAGTTGACTTCTCAGGTGCTGGTGGTTCAGAGTGCACCTGAGCCTTGGCAGAGCCTGTTCGGAAGGGCTGACTGTTCGCTCAGGAAGAATGGATGTGGCATCAGAAGAGAGAGAAGCGGCGACGGGAGGATGGTGCAGAGAGATGAGTGTCAGCCCAGGGTTCAGACAAGTGGACTGACTACACATTGTCCAGAGAAGCTGGTGGCAAGTGCTCCTGCCCAGCATTTTTAAAGACAGAGCAGAGTGAAGTTTCCTGATTGCTAGGGCTTGTGTGTGCAGTGATGGCCCAGGACGCTTCCCCCATTCCCCGTTTTTACTCTTTATGTAGGGTTGTATTTTTGGTAAGATGGCACAGAGGCAGGCTCAGGTATATACAGCTTTGGCACACTGGGAAGGAGATTAAAAAAACAGTAGTTGTCAATAGCAACATAGAAATCAGCCATTTGCCTGACTCCAAGGGGTATTTTCTGCTGATTTCAGTGAAAACAGCTTTAGGCAAGAACAGGGCATCTGTGGAAAACCATGCATTTCCCTTTAAAGGATTAAAATAAATAGGTTCTGTTACTGTGTAACACCTGAGAACAGTTCCTGTGCTGTCACACAAAGTGTGGGCTCTGCTTTGCTAATTTGCTCATGCAGAAATGTTCCAGGCTTTTTTGCCTGCACAAATATTTTAGTATAAATGTCACAGTAGGGAAATAGCGGTTCATTTTATTTGTTACTAATCGCATATGTGACTCAAAATTCCAAAATACAAAAAATAGTTTTGTTTCTGGGTTTGCTAGCATTATCTTTGTATTTGTAGTATTATAACATTTGATACTGGAATTTATAATAGCCCAGGGGCTTTCTGCACCCCTGGATTAGCTTGCCTATGAATAGTTTACCATTTACGTCCTTTGTAAGCCTAATTTTAAGACTCCGCAAGGATAAGGATCCCACCCCACGAAATAGAGTAGGGCAATAAACAGTCAATACAACTACTTTGTGACATGGTAGTTTTGAAACCTGGCTGACAATGTAACAGACAGTGAGGACGGAAGTGTTCATTAATGTGGGAAAAAGTACTCGGTGTGCAGAAGAAATGTGACCCAGCCACCACTTGAGTTCCCGTGCATCATCTGAGCTGCCATGTGTGCTCTATCTGGAGGTAAACACATTAGTTTAAACCTCTCAAACTGACAATTAAGCGTTTGCATTTTTACTGCATTTTTCTGGTGGGCTCAGAGGGAACATGCTCAGGCAGGCTGGCTCCTGGGGCTTGGAATCAGCTCTACCTAAATACTTAGAAACAAGCAAATCCAAAACATGGGGCAGGAGGGTGGTATTGGGCTGCAGGGGAGAACAGGAGTGCAGTTTTGTCACTGCTGAATTCAGGGAATTCAGGAAAATCTCTGCAGCACATGCAGGTAACAGTTGCCCACAAAACACCCACGGGCCCCACTGCTTAAAATGAAGCATTGTCAGGGTGTGAGGCAGCAACTGTGTGTTGTCAGTGGAGGGCATAGTTTCCCATCACACTGAGGAGTAGCCCTCCTCCCTGCCAGGGGTGAAAGCCAGTGGCCGTCTCTATATCTATCTCTACATTTCAGGGTCATCAGTTCTTAAGTCTGGTTGACACCCACCAGGGTGCATAGATTGCAGGAACAGCTTTCAAGCCCCCATAAAGCCTAGGCCCGAAGCTTTCTCTTGACCATGGTTTAATGCCAAGGAAAACAAAGTATTTTTTATTGAATTAAAAACTTCCCCAGCCATTAAAACAGCATGCCAGATCCTGAAGAGCAGAATGGTGATGAAGGCCTCCCTTTTCCAGTGATGTCCATTCATGTTCAACTTGAAGCTCTGCAGGGTTCCTCACTGAGTGCTGATGAATGAAGTCTTCGCAGCCCTTTTCATTGCGATATGGTGCTCTCCCAGAGCGCAGCGAAGTTCAGCTACCCTGAACTTAAAATAGTCCAAACGGACCTGAAAAACATGCAGAGCACTTTTGGCTTTAGTGTACTTTCAGGCAGCTACAGCTACGTGCCCAAACTGACTTATAAAATGAGTTTCCAGCAATAGTGCCGCTCACTTTGAGTCTTTTTTGCCTTCCATTCCTGTACCATACTTCCTACCTTGACCTCATGGCACCAATGCCTCTAAAACCCATGGCGCTTCCAGCAGAGAGACAGGTTAATGCTTGTGTTTTCTACCATTTCCTGCAGGCATCCCCAGCTGCTCTAGCAAAAAGCGTTTTGGCTGAAGTTCCAAACCAAGTCGTGGACTATTACAATGGCAAAGGGATAAAACCAAAATGTATGTCAGAGTACGAGTCTTCCAGGACACTAGCTCCATGAACCTGCCTGCACTCTTTTACAAAATTAAGAAAGAAAAATGCTACTGTCTACAACTACTGTACTTAAAAATGAAACAAAAAAATAGCACGTTTTGGTGATTTTTAAAATAACCATTTTTTTTGCATGTGTAGCCTAAAGGCTTAAATCTGTTAAGCAGTTGTATTGTTGAAAACTTTTTATGAGGAAAAAAATCCAGAAAAAAAAAGTGAACTCTTTACATTACAGCATGTTGCCTTGAGATAAAAAGTTATCTGTATCTGGTTTTTATACAGGTTTGTTGAAATTTTGCTAAATTTCTTATCTTTACACTGTAAAGCATTTTGAAATATTTATTGAGAGTCGATAGCCAAAATGTCTTTGGTTTAATCTGCTATGAACTGAGAGATTTTTTCAAAATGGCAGATGCATGAACTGTATTTTGCATGTTTAAAATAAAAACAACACAGTTTTGCAGTTGTTGTCTTTATTTCTCTCTGCTGCTAGGCTGCCTGCTTTCAACGTCCGTATTCCAAGAAAAGCGTATTAAAGTGTTTCAAGAGATACCTGGCCTGAAGCACAGGCATTTCTAATGTTAGTAGCTTATAACATGGGCACTCGAACATGCCTACACAGTCTGTGGCCTGAGTAGCAGTTTTTCAAAAGCCTGACACGTGCAGCAGCTATGAAGGGTTCAGACTGTAGCTGTAAACAGATCTGGCTTGGAGGGCATGATCCATCAGGATTGCAAGTCTTAAAATACGCCTACTTAATCCAAATGATCTGGCTGGCTTTTGAACGGATTGTATTTTGACTACCCACATCTATAATCTGTTTGGGAACTCCTATTTTGTTTCATTTGTATTTTTTAATCTCACACCCGATATCCAACTTTGCGTGACACGTTTTCTGAAAGAAATTTTGCACAGCCTGATTTTGTGACAACCCGTGTTTTGTAACTTCATGCACACACAGATCACTTGTATGCGTTAGAAAAACTGGTTTTGTACCAAAAGGATATTCAAGCCACCTTTTTTTTTAAAAAGAGGACACCCAAGAACAGATTGGCAGTGGATTGATCTTTCCATTGAAATATTTATGTATATAAATGAAGAAATTAGATCATTGTTATTCTTAGTGTTTGAATTTTGGCTTCTTCGTTTGCTAACAGACAATAGAGAAAGATGTGACTTGTTAGAATCAAGGATAAAATTTGACCAAAAATAATTTGTGCGGGATTGTCTGAAGGGCACACCTGTGGACAAGTTGTGCTCCCACTGAATTGAAAACATTCTTGTTGCTAGTTCCAGAAGAAGCTGTTTTGGGCCAGTGCTGAGTATTTTGCAAAATCTCACCTATGAGCAAGGGTTTTTGTTCTAGAAAATGTATTTTTAAATGGGTTTGCAGGTAATGTAGAACTCTAGCTCCCTGATTCTCCTTTAGAAGTAACTTCTGTGGGATCAGCTTTGACTGATGATTTTGTACCATAAAATGAAAGCAGTGGCATAGCCAAGGTGCACGGGGCTCTCTCACATTCAGTTCTGCTCCATCTATATCCTGCAGCGCAGTCGTTCACACTTCTTAGTAAAGATTCCTTCAGCGGATCGGATACTGAACAGAAGTCAGTATTACTTGGTCATAGGTATAAATTGTCTGAATCTGTGCCAACTGATAGATCTAAATCTACATTTCCATTTAATGGCTGACTTCATTTGGGAGCTTACCCCAGCAGGCTGCACATCTCTCCTTCTGTGGATGTATTTCAGCTGGAAGCTACTGTGATTTTCCCTTATATCTCATACACCACTCTGCCAATGTACCTTAATTCTTATCTCCAGCATCTCTAGTTTCTTATTCCCATTTCCTCCCATTTTTCTTTCCTTCCCTATTCTCAGAAGGAGCATTTTCTAGCTGTTAAAGCACATGACTGAAAAATCAATGACTCCACATTCTTTGCTCCTCCAGTGTCTTATTCTGTAATCTTGGCCAAGTTGATTAACTTTTCTGCACCTCAGTTTCCTCATCTATGAAATGAAGGTCACTGCCATGTATCCATAAATATCTCACAATGGTACTGGGGGACTTCGGTATTTGAAAAGTGATTTGAGATCCTCAGAGGCATGATGGTGCTCTCACCACATTAAGAGCATTTCTTCACCCTGGGACGTGGATTTAGGCATGTAACGCACAGCTGAGGAGGGGTTAAGCCTTTTCTTTATTATTTGCCAGACTGAAGGACAGTAAAAGAAAGCTTTCAGCAAGAAAGATTAGGAATCAGATAAATTGTTCTTCTGGATACGATCTTTGGCTAAAGATTTCTGAAGTATTTACGGTTACACAGATTTGGGCAGTTACAGCTCTTCATTAGCAGAGGTGTTACAAGGTGCTTCTGTAATGTGGCATCACATAAAATGCAGAGATCAACAGGTTATTGTATGCTGAGCTATATAAATCATCAGTCATTTTCATGTCTGTAGGTGGTCTATATAAGTGCCTCAAGAGAATCACAATTGCTGCAGATCTTTCTGTTTACTTCACACAATCCAGACTGTCTACTTAAAGCCAAATCATTATCAGTGGCAATACAGATCAGCCATGCTGAGGCAGCCCTCAAGGTATTTGAAAAGACACCATAATATTGAAAAATCAATTGGAAGTTTCCTTCAATCTGTACAGATCCCAGCATGTAAAACAAACACGTCATAGTGTGGTGAGCGGGTGTAGGAGAATGCACAGAAGACAAAACTAGCCATATGGTAAAGGCTTTCTAATGAGGCTTTGAATGTTATTTTCATTGCTCGAAGTTACTCAGTGAAATAAGGTACTGTGGGCTTTGTGCAGGGTAATATCATTAAGTATATGAAGGTATCTCTGAAACGGCATTTTTTCTCCTGTTTTATCTACCTAGGGTTTTAGCAAGGCCATTCTGCCTTTAGGCTGAACCACCGTCAATGTCTCTTGTAGATTTTTTAGTGCAGATTTAAACTTCTACTGCCTTTTGATGGATCATTTTAAATTCTGAAAACTCCTTTAAGATAAATTCTGTCTTGTTGTTTTGAGGTAATTGATGAACTAAAATATTTTCTCTTCCAACTGCAATCCTGCCTCCCTTTTTACTGTCTCTCAAATCCGATTCAAAACCCAAAAGTCCCAGAATACTCAAAGATATTCATGATCCCTATTAGCTAAAAATACATTAACATCCATAATTCTTGAACCAGATGCTGAGACGAGTTGTATTTTCAGTTGTGTAGGGGAAACTAAGTCTACAATAATAAAGAAAAGCACTAATACACTGCTAATTGATGATTACCCTAAGGTAAAACCTACCCGTGTGAAGTTCTTACCCTGAGAAACAAAATAGTGTTCTATAGCATTTGATGAAAAAGTATACAGATATGAAATGAAAATGAAATCATTATAATAGTATTACTTTAAAACATGTCTTTTCTTTTAGTCTCCAAGTATCAAAGGTACACAGCTGATGGCAGCTACAAGGTTTACAGTTTGATCTGTTAGGGAACCTGCTGAGTGCGGTGGAGAACAGTGGCCAAAGCCAAAGCTTGCTGCAGGTTGCAGAGGTGATATTCCATCAAACGCACAGGTGGGAGGCCCCAGTTCTGAGCAGATTTGCGTGACAGAGCCCTGCAGCTCTGCAACACTCAACTACCTCCCTTGGGTTTACCCACACACCAAATACTGTGATACAACGGTGTGTGGCATAGTGAGCCTCATTATTCTACTGCAGTAAGATCTTTGCCAACTACTTAAACAGAGCTACCTCCTTCGGCTTGGTTCTCCGGCTGCACAAACAGGGCATGGCTTACTCCCAGAAAGAACCCAACTGGTTATTCAGATTGACCTTTCTCACTTTGGATTATGGGTCTTGCAGTCACACCTGCTGTGTAAATCTAAACCTGCATCCAACCTTTCCAGAGTGAAAGAGGTACCAGACAAACTCCCGTTACCCCTCAGTAGCATGGACATTTCAGGCACAAAGCATTGGTACATTTACATTCGCCTTTTTTGGAATGGGAAGGATGAGCTGGAGGACACCTAGGATAAGGTTACACTTCTCAGGTTTTTTTTTTCCCCTTTATTTACAGGAAGTGCCATTTTGCCACAAGGAAAATACAGTTTATAGCACCAACCATCCTCCTTCACTTGGAGGTCTTACTTGTACCTGCAGTCCTGGGCTGAGGAGTTGCACTTTGCAGGAGGCAATTTCAGCAATTAGAGAGCTCTATGAGTGAGTTTTGTCAGCCCAGCTGCCCATTTGCTTGCAACATTCTCTGCAAACCATCAGTTGTCTGCACTCACACCCCCTCTTTTCTGTTTCCCCAATTTCATTGCATAGTTGGGGAGATCCTCCAAACTGATCAGGTGAAACCTAGGTGACTTCTCTCTAGTGAAGGCTGCCAGTTCAAAATTGGTGTTTCCATTTCCTCATTCCTGCAATTCTGAGGACTCCCAAGGCAGCAGACTGGCAGGGAAGTTTATTTTGTAATGGGCACTCTTTCTCTCTTTTCCTTCTCTCCAAAAAAGCGCTAGTCATTTCTACTGCTGTGCAGAAAGCCTTTTACTGCTGTGTTCAAGAGGCACTTGAATTCTTGTCCCACTGATTAGAGCAGGCAGTTTGCAATCTGATTGCATGCAGAGTTGCAGCCATCTTGCTACACACACGTACACAGACACACACACAAATTGACAAGAGTTGCCTCTAGCATCGTGAAAAGCCGNTAAAAAGGAGAAAAGAAGTACAGCATTAAAACTTTGCCAGATGTGTGCACCCTCATGTATTACTTCCAAGTTACTGGTACATGAAATCCTGTGTCACCTCAGCTGCGCAGCCTGCTAGATGAGAAAAGCATCATCACACTGTGGCAACAAGGCTAGCTAGCATCAAGAGAGCCGTCTTCTTTAGCAAGGAACATCCATCGTGACTTGGCAAATCACTTAATCTTGCTGTGTGCCTGAGTTCCACGTCTTTAAAATGGGGGTAAATAGCATCTTGCTACTTCCTGGGGACTTTGGTAGGGTAAGCACCAACGCAGGGTTGTCACAGTGCTCAGCAATTGTGAGGTATCACTTCTAACATTTTTAGATCCTTTCTTCCTCCTGGTATAGAAATCCCTGTCAGAGCAGCAGCATAAGCTACTGATGGACCCCACTAGAAAACACATCTACATGAAATTTAGCAACACCCCTGTGGTGTCGCTGTTCTTGATGCCAGGGAGAGAACAAAAAGATGCAGTGGTCCCTGTGACAGCAGAGATGACTAACCAGCTTCAGAGAGGGAGTATCAGTTGGACTCAGAACTTGAGAGATGCATTTCTGAACACACTACGTGTTTACTTCTTCAAAGGACAAGAAGTAAACACAAGGACAAGGAGTGTGTGTGAAAGCTGCTGGTAGTTTTCCGGATCACAGTTTTGGGTGTGAACACCAAAATTCTGCTCAGTTACCCACTCTGAGGTGCCTACAGCCTCTCTTGGATCTGGTTAGCTGGCCACAAGCCTCGAGCTCAACACCCCCCCACACATACCGCAGTGTGGGAAGAAAACGGAGCGGCAGGGCAAAGAGGAGAAGCAACGACAGATTTCAGCTGGCCACACTGAAGAGTCACGTGTCTTTAAAAAAGGTGTTTCTGTTGAAACCAAAAGGGAATCTTGGGTTCATACCCATTCACTATCCCACCTAGTGCACCCTCAACAGTGCTCGCGCCCTGCTCAGAAAAAAAAGGGTGAATTAATTCTGAATACTGACGAACGGCAGATCTCACCGGAGCCAGAGTCAGAGGTACCAGCCCTGTGCCAGGCTGCCCAGAAATCCTCTGCCTGGCCCACATTCTTTAACTTTACCAGTAACATTGCTGGCTACAATATTAAATACACTTCCCATAAACGTTGCCTTCCTGCCCTTACGTGGCCTACCCACTCGCAAGGAGCATCTGAAGCAGTTAGCGGAGATCCTCCTGCCCAAACCCTCCAGGCACCCACCCGCTCGACGCCTGCCGGGCGGAGGAATCCTTTGAATCCACGCAAGGGTCCTGCAACCCGGCGGGCCTAAGCGGTGCTGGCCAGCGATAAACTTCGCCCTTATTGACCTTCGTGTTGGATTTCGCCGGCGTGGAAGCACGGGAGGGATGGCCGTGCCGGCGGGGTTGGGGGGAAAGGGTGCCCGTGGCTATTTCTGCACGTCCTCTGCCATCACCCCTCGGGTCAGGGCTTCCCCCGCCGCCGTGTCGAGAAGGGCCGTCGGCCACGGGTGCTGCAGCCCTGCCCCAAGGGGCCTTCGGGCACGGAGCGGCC
>VYZV01025823.1:90948-112658 GCA_013401275.1 Pandion haliaetus | reverse complement strand
GGAGTTGCGGCAGGACACGCCGTGTTGGCAACCAAAGCGCCTTTGCTTCATGGCGAGCGGCTGGGCCTGCTGTGTTTTGAGTCACCTCGGCCTGCTGCTGCAGCTAGCCGTGTGCGTTCGCTAGCTGTGCTGTTAAATACTCTTGTTTCGTCGTACTTGCAGCGGGTCGAGGAGCGTTCAAGCTTTTCTTCGCGCTCACAAAAGTTACGGCAGTACAGCGAGCTGTTCAGCAGTGAATGTGAAATCAGAGTTGTTGGGGCTGGAAGGGAGCTGAGGAGCTTTCTAGTGTGCGCTCCTGCTCGCGGTGTGGCCAGCTCTGAGGTCGGACCAGGTTGCTCAGGGCTTTGTCTGGTTGGGCCTCGAGAGCCCCCAAGAACAGCAGCTGCACAGTCTGTCTGGGCCCCTGTTCCAGTTTGACTGTCCTCAGGCTGAGCGTTTTTTCCTTACGTCAAATCAGAACCCCCTTTTTCAGTTCCTCTCGTTCTCCTGGCATGCAGCTCGGTAAACACGGCCTAGCTCTGTCTTGTCGGTAACCTTCTCACAGCTATTGGAAAGCTGCTGTCAGGCCCCCCCTCAGCCTCCTCTTCTCCAGACTAAACAAGCCCAGTTACCTCAATTCTCCTCACAGGGCAAATCGCTCCAGCCCCTGTATTTTTGTGGACCACTGCCGGCCTGGCTCATTTATAAACATCCCTGTTACACTGGGGACCCAAAACTGGATGTAGTATTGCAGATGTGGTCTACTTGGAGTGCTGAAGAAAGGGTGATAACTGCTTCCCTTTATCTCCTGACTGTGCTTCTGCTGATACAGCCCAGGCTACTGTTGGCCTTCATTGCTGCCAGGAGACTGTTGGCTCCTTTTTCACCTTTTTGCCCCCCAGGACTCCCAGGTCCTTTGCCTGACTGGGGAGCAGCTCTGCTGAAGTCACAGCCTGTACCCCTGCAAGAGGTTATTCCATCCTAGGTGTGGGACTTTGCATTTCTCCTTTATGAATTTCATCGGCTTCCTTGTTGGCCTGTCCCTTTGACCGGCAGAGGGATGCCCTTGAGCATTATCAACTGCTCCCTTCAGTTGAGTTTTATTGGCAAACTTAAGAAGGGTGCATTTGTCCCCTCTTACAGGTCACCGATAGAGTTATTAAACAGGACAAGTCCCTGAATAGACTCTTGAGGAACTCTACCTGTAACTGGCCTTCTGGTAGAGCGCAAACCACTAACTGCGACACTTTCAGCCTGATGATCCAGCCAGGTTTTTGCCCATCTGATAGCCTTCCCATCCATACCATAACATCCCAGCTTGGATAGAAGGATGCCACAGGAGACTCTGTTGGAACCCTTGCTAAAGTTAAAGTAAACGACACCCACTGCTATCTCTTCGTTCATGGATCTAAGGGGTTTTTATCATAGAAGGAGTGGTGGTTTGATTTGTTGTTGCTTTCTCCCCTTTGGCGTGTTTTACAATACTTTAAAAGTGAGATGAGAGCATGACGACTAGTTAGGTGTTGTCGGTCAAGGGTGGCCATCTGAGTGATGGTAGTTGAATAGCTTGCTAGTATAATTTTGGTGTTTATGATTTTATACTGTGTTATGTAATGACATGTAGTATATATTACATTACAAACGTATGTGTTATGAGACATTATTTGAACTGATAAGACACTTAAAACTTTTTCCCACCACTGGAAAGGAGGCAGCTGGGCTTTGTAGTCAGGCATGTTAACAGTACAACGTGGTGGCGTGAGCATCTTTCTGAAGAGAACGTCCAGTTCCTCAAGAAGATAACTGCAGAGGAATACAAAGCTCAGACAGCCAGCAAGCTGTGCCCTCTGAAAGATGAGCCGTGGCCACTGAATGAGTGGAAACCAGGTGAGAAAGTCTCTCTTCTGAAATACCAAACTCTTGCTGAAGTTATCGTTGTTGTGTCGTTGCATTGAGTCACATCAGGATTGTGTCTTGTAAAGTATTCTCCTTTTTGCTTTTGCCTCAGTCATCCAATACATCTCCTAGTAAATAAGTAAACGTAATACATTAGTTCTCTAAAAAGCATTTAAAATATTACAGGGTGTTAAGAACGTTGTAAGAACTTTTTTTTTTGTCCAAATCAGCACTTGGCCAGTCCCACTGCTGCACAATGACAAGGTAACAAACTAAGAATTCATCCAAAAAGACTCCCTAGAATATAAAGTATATCAACTTGAAAATGTTCTTGTAAATTTTGCTGGACTCTGAAGAAAAAGTGTAGTATATAATACATCCCACTTCTATTCAGTGATTCCGAAGTCTTACGGACTAGAACACAATATAAAGTTTTTGAGCCTTCAGAAGGGTCACATCATTTGACAGCAAACCTGACAGTCTGCAAATCCATGAGCAGATCCTCAGGTATGACAGCGGAAACTGGAACAAAGAGCATTTTCAAACTTTAAAGCATTTATTATTCATCTTACGTGTTCTGTTTTTTGCACCATGGACTGCCAGAAGCCAGACTTGACAGGTTGCCTTTGCTGTACAGTTACAGTGACAAAAATATGCAAAGGTTGGGGTGGGAGGAACCTCCTACAGTAAACTTTTCAATAGTTAGTTTGGCTCTAATATTGTACATGGGTGTTGTATTTTCTAAAAAGAATGAGTCTGAAGCATTGGTGGTTCTAATCTTAATGCGGAACTAGTTTCCATGTTCTATCAAACACAACTGGAACAGATAGACCTTTACTGCTAGTGGGATTAAGAAAAATGAACAGGATATTCCCAGCCCACCCGCAGGGATCAGCAATGTTCTCTCTCCTTCTTCAGCTCCTTAGGAAAGATCAGAGCTAGTGGGGCTTTGCGGGTTATGAGTTGGGCTCTTTCAAATATTAAGTGTGGAGTTGCATCCATGTTCTGTTTTGATCTACAGATTCCATCAGAGTTGGTGTTGTTGCAGTAAAACTGGGAATGATGCCAATATGGACCAAGTCAGGAAAAAAACATGCTGTCACACTACTTAAGGTGAAATAAGTCATAGTGAATTTCATCTCCTGTACTGTATTCAGATTATTAACCAGAAGTTTCAGGCAAAAGTGAAACTTACCACTTGTACAGACTAGGCAATCCCTAAAGAAAGATTTCTTTCAACCCTGCGTGGAACACCAGGCCTATTCTGTTTATATGCTGAACTTTCTAGGAGCGGTCTGCCTTTTGCCTCAGCTGTTCAAGGGCTGCAGAACTGTGTGTAGTATTACCTAGGTGAGGGAAGATGGGAGGCAGCATAAAGCTGGAGTTAACTACCCCACTCGGCTTTTTTTTATTTTGCCACCTGCAGGCAATTTGGGATTAGTTTCACTTTGGTTTCCGAGCCGTTGTAGCCCTGAAGCTGCTTCTTGGTATTCTCTGGCAGCTACTACCGTGATGAAGCTGTTCACTGACATGCCATATGATGAACCATGTTGCTGCCATATGATAAACCAGTCCTGTGAAGGACATGAGATTTACAGGGCAAAGGAGCAGGAGTCTAAAATGTGGGCTCTTATTGTATGCTTTGCCACTGCATACAGTAGGGATTTTGCAGGTCTTGCAGGCAAAATATGACTATAAAATTTCATTTGATTTCTAGAGCATTTATGAAAACACAGTTTGCATTCCACTAATATTTTTTTCTAAGATAAGCCTTTAATTTATTGGAAAAAGAATGTCTATGGTAAAAAGGTAACACACTCCCATACTTGTAGGCTGTGTCTCCTATTACATAGATACAAATGAAAAGAGAGACTGACTTTGTTTCACTTGTTTTGATAATCTCTGTGGTCTCAAAGTGTACACATCTGCTTATACTCAAATAAACACTATTTTTCTTTTCTTAAGGTGCAAGATTGCCATGTTTTAAGATACATTTCAAAGGAAGAGTCGGGTGGAAAAACATCTAAGCTACTTGTTGGAGGCAAAAACGCATCTCCTTTTTCTGTAAGTGAACCGCTTTGGGTGTTTTTGTTAGAATAGTTGTTTCTGTTGTGATTACAGTACATGATTAAAGTAGCATAGGTAGACCTCTTTAACTGGCAGACATGCACACCTTGGAACTGATCTTTTGTCACATTGACCCTTGCTTATTTCCTTAATTCTGGTGTCGATTGTTGATTAAGAGAATAGCAAGAACTTTTTGAAAGTTTTGCCTCTTGATTCTCAAGGAAAGCTGTGGGTGTTGGATGTTGCTTTGATGTGCAGTGTCCCATGCCCATGAAAGGGTCTGAAGGGCCATTAGCAGTGTAGAAACATGTGTGTTCCCCATCTCTGTGGAGACGCAATATGAGACAAGGACTGCAAGATACACGCTTTAATGGCCTGTTGTAAACGTACCCATCTTCATCGGTTGTTCAGAAGGCTTTGTTCTCCGGCTTATTCTTCCATACCGTTTTATTAGCTTTAGCTGTAATTTTTCCACAGGTCTGTTGAGATTGTTTAATTTGCATACTGTTTGACTGATGAGTAAGTTTAAGACTTAAATTTTCAGGAGGGTAGCTTCGTGATTATAGCTCATCAACAGTGCTGTCAAAACCACTCACTTGTTTAGAAACCCCAAATGCCTGATGTGGAATTCCCAGACACCTTCAGTGGCTAAGGTTGTCTAGCAGAGCTGTCATTCCTGAGGGGTAAAATTGAATTATAGATCAAGGCAGGAACAAAGCTTTCTCTTGAAGGACTGCAGTTTCTATGATCCATTATTTCTATAAAATACCACTTTTCACTTCTTACGGTATCCTGACACTCTTTTGTTTGATTTAGACAAGTAAAAAAAAGTAGGACTCATGATCACTAACCAGATTATCTCAGTTGGTGATTATGGCTTTTTGAGGACATACATTTCCCTTTTTCAAACAGAAGGTGGTCCCAGAGCCTCAAAATTAATCTGTGTACTTGTTTTTGCTTTAGTGGACATGAGGGAGGAAGGAGCTTTTTTCGTTTGATTTATCCGTTGGCTTTTATAGTACGTTCTACTGATTTTGAACAGGCTTCTATTTTAAGGTATCTTTCTTTTATTCAGTGAGTTTATGCCATCATTGCTTGTACTTTTCAGGTGTCCATCCTGTCACTTTAGTCCATTTCCACTTTCCAGGTGTGACATTTTTCCTGGAGAAATTAGAGCTGTAGTTTTTCTTTCCTGTAATCTTGGTTTAAGACATGCAAGAACCATGTGAATAATAATTTTCAAGTTGTTTTATGCACCTTAGACCCCTTACAGTTGATTTTTTCATAAAGATGATGTTATCAGTGATTCAATATGTTGTCAGAGTAAAAATGTGCAGGAAGCAAGGAGATACACAGAAAAATTCTATTTAAACAACTCTTGTGAACTAAGAAAATTTCTTCAAAGCTGAACTACCTAAAAAGTCAACTCAAGGTTTTTTTTTTTTTTTTTTTAGTAGTTTGAGTTATGCTAAAGACTCTCTTGGACATAACTTTTTTCAAGTTAGCTCCTATTAATTTGGTTGAACTTAGACTCATTTTAATAAAGAAATAAATGAAAAATCCTTAGACCAATCTGTGGTGAGGACCTGGCCTGAGACTGAGCTCTGTATTGTTATTATTATTGTTGTTGTTATCATCGTTGTATAAACTAGATAATTTCTAAGAAAGAATTTGGCATGCTGATTCTGAACAATTTTACTTATTAAGGTACTAACAAACACTGTCTTTCTGTGGTTCAGCTGCAGGTTTGAATCATTGCTCTCCTATGCTTATCAGTCTTTTTATGTGTTTCTTTTCTCTCTGAAGTGTCTGGAAGTGAGAATTAAAAGAAAGCTGAATGAAACTGTATTGTATTAGCATAAGCAGTTTATCTTCTGTTAATTCCTCATAGGAACAGCTGTCTTCCTCAGGTTCCTCACAGCTACTGATTTTTAATGAATTCAGTATAATGATTCCCTCAGTAATTTTACTAACAAAGAGTTTCGTGTATTTCTTTTGAGTGTCAGATTGCTTAAAAAATGATAAGGGGTGTTGCATTTTTAGCAAGATTTTTTTTTTCCCCTTTTTAGCTTGATGTATGTCAATCTGTTACAAGTGAACAGATTTTTCATGATTTTTTAACGCAGAATAATTCTCAAAAGTACAATTCTGTCAGTGTTCTGATAATTTTTTGTCAAAAATATTTTATATGCTTCCCTTAAGTGATGGCATATTGATCATTTTCCTATGGTACTGGAAGGTATTTTTGGTTTTTTTAAAACTAAGAACGTCTGAGAATTCACTCAATGTTCTTCTCTTTGGTATTGCTCTTCAGGAAAGCTTTGTAAAGACTGCAGGTTTTCTTTGTAGAAATACATCTCTCTGACTTGACTGTTTGAAGAAAACTTGTTGAAGTGGAAGAGTGCAAGGCTATAGTAGGACTCGAGACGTAAGCGGTTTTCACCCTTTGACTTTCACTATGCTTTCCTTCAGCTGTGGTAGCTCTTTCCAGGCACCTGTGCTGAGCGCAGAGCTCCCCTTGCCGTCACCTAAGGTGGCAGTTCTACATAACAGTGGCAATGAAGGATTGATATGCAGGCATTTACTAGAAAGGGGATTTCTTTATTTTTAATTCTTATATTTGGTACTATTGCTTAATACACTTGTCCTCCATTGATGCCTCAATTTTTGTGGTCTTAGGGCAGATTTTGTGTTTAGTTGATGACTTTTTTCTTTTTTTAAAAAAAGGTATTTTAAGTGTTTTGTACTATGACTCAAGTTAACAAGTCACTCAAAAAACCCCTTTTAACTCTCAAAGACTTTGCATCCACAGTTTCTCCTCAAATAAGGACAGATTCATAAAGCTAAAATTTATGGTTTGTGTCTAAAGTCAGAGATCCTCATCATCTTGCTCCCTCATTCTTCACCAAAACTTCCTCTGTTCTCCTAACACGTCTTAACAGATTTTTAAAAACAAAAGGAAGGGCAACGTGCAGATTTTCAAAATAAACTAAGTAGCGATTTGGAAGTTATTCGTGTTATTTTGTCTTAAAATACACAACATTATTTTTGAGAGAGAGAGAACTGCACAGAACTTTTGAGAAGTGAACCTCAGAGATGTGACTGTCCAAGCGTGGCAGTAGTGTCAGATACTTAAATTCCTTTCTAGGAGAATTCATTTGAAGAAAAATCAGCTGCGTTGCTTTTTTCCTATGGTCACAATTTTCCTGCATCACTGTTTCCATTGCTTGGTATCATCTTAGTGGTCAGCTGTTCTATGAGGTGCCTTGTTTAAAACAGCTGAGAACAATTTTAAGTACTTTTAACTTTGTCAGACTCCTCTAAAAAGAAGAGCCCTTCTTTTGTGTGTCAGCAGTGGTTTGGCACTGAGTGTACTTGGTATATCTTAAAAATACATGAATCATAAACTTGTTGTTCTTCCTTTTTCCTTTCTGTCTAGAGACTGGATTCTCTTCTGTGGGAAGTTAAGCATTTCTAGAAGTTTCTGCAAGACAAGGCTTTATTTCTATGGTTTTGTTAGTTAAATCAAATATATTTATGGTGGTGTGGAACTAAGTCATTTGAAGCTTTGAAAGAGAGAAAATGTTTAAAAATTACTACAAAACTCTTTGAGAGTCACGAAAAAGCAGTAATATATTTTATGTGCATTCGAAATGATTGGTTTCCCTTTTCTAATCTTAGAAATCTTCATTTATCTCTTGTTTATATCATGTAGCTGTAGGGTAACTAGTTGACGGAAAATAAAATGCAGACACAGGAGTTTTAAATTAATTTTATATAGCATTAAAATGCTAGTCTCAAGATAGAGGTGTAGTATAATATATCTGTTTCTCTGAGTGGTGTTGAGCGTCTGTAACCACTTTCTGTGCTATGTTGATCCTTGGGTATTTTAAGATCACTTCTTTTTTATGGCTGCTCTTTGTTACAGAAATCAGAGTCTGCTATGAAAATTTTTTAAGAAGCTGGAGTAACACGGAAGCAAAAAGTTACAACATTTAATGTAACGGATGATGCCATAATTAAACCAGGTAATCTTTTTGAGCTACTGAATATTATATGCATAATCATTTAATGTCTGCCGCTTATAGACTTAAATGAAGCGATGATGTATATTTCATTTTTGTTCTGTATGGAAGTTGCTGAATTCTTATTTCTTTGTCATTTGAGCACAAACTTTTCTTCTTAGGGAAAACAAGTCTTATCCAAACTAGCTGACATGAACATTGAGTTAAGAAATAAATGTCTGTAACCTTGACTTACTTTTTAGGAATAAATATGAATGCATTTACAGGAAATTCTCTGATTATGAGAGGGGCACCAAGAATTTTGTGGTAATGTTTCTGAGGAGCCTAAAACAGCAGTTTGAGGTTTATTTCTTCTTGCTGCGTTCAGAAGTAGGGCTGATGGCTGTCACATACAGCAGTTTTTCTGGCAGCTTGCGAAGTAAAACACATTAAAACATGTTATAACAAATGTTCTCACTAAAAGCCAGTATTAGAAGTTTGGGGATTTAATGAAAAGCTTTGTGGTTTTAAGGTTTTATTAGCTAGTGTATTTAGGTTGCTTTCATTCTGTGCTTTTTGACAGTTACAGGTATTTTCCCAAGAAATATGTAGGGTAGGAAATCCTAATGTGCTACATTTTTATTTGCCATTGGAGAAGGTTTTTGCAAGACCTTTTTAAGACAGTGTGGTAACTGATAAAAATCAAATCTGACATGAAGAGAAAGTCTGGACTGATAAATGGAAGCAAAAGCTTGAGATAAAGCAGAATTGCAAGTTTTCAATAAACTGATTTTACAGTGTGTGTATTCTGTACGTAACATCCTTCATGTACATGATTTTCTGTCAGGTGACAGGCATCTTATCCCAGGTGTGTATGGATCATAAATATAACATGAAATAATATGAGGATTTTTATGCTTGAGACTTAGGAGAGGTTTACATCATTTCAGTTTGCGTTCATACAGATTTAAAACAGCTTGAAAATGGGTGTAGACATGAAGCAATTAAAAAATCTTTTTTTTAGTTCGCTTAAAACAGGCTGGAAACTCAAAGATGCACCTGCATGGATCTTCAGATTAAAGTTCATTTATAATGAACTAAGTTACCAACTCTGGGGTTTTTTAAAAGCTGCTAATAAAAGAATATTGCACGTGGATGAAAAAAATTGCTGAAGAGAATATAAACGTTTAATTAAAATTAGAACTTTGATACTACAAGCAGTTAGGGGAATGAGTGTAATTACAGTCAGGTGAGTGATGTCACTGACCGACAGTAGCACTGCTTCTACTAAAGGCTAGCGTATAGGTCATTCCCCAGTGGATGAAACTGTACTTCTGCCACAGTCTTTAGTTTGGAAACACTTTGTCTTAACAAAGAGGAAGTATTGCAAAACTTTTTTGTTATTGTTAACCCCATTTTTTGTAGGAAGTGTTTTGGGGGGTTTTTTGGTTTTTAAAAAAAACCCTCCACCTTGTGAAGTACTAGTATTTATAAGTGGAGCATGGTTTTTTGCTAAGTTCTTTTATGGTGAGTCTTAACTAATTAAGCGTTTTAGCCGTTGACTCTTTCAGTGTCTGAAGTGCAACATATCTGAGTAAAGCTCCTACCCTTCCTTCCTACTCGTCTGAAATTGAGCTAGGAACTGAGAAATGTGCCTAAGTAGAAACTACAGAGCATCTGTTATAGTTAGTGAGGTTTCTAAAGAAGAACAAATGACACGTGAACAAAACCAAAATTTTGTTTCCTTTTCTGTGATTGTAATCTACCCTGGATGGTAATGACTAGTCAGCGGTTTGAGGATTTCGGCACTTAGTTGAACATGATCTCTCCTCTTCTTTTGAAGGTACTCCTTTGTACGCTGCTCACTTCCGCCCAGGGCAGTTCGTGGACGTTACTGCAAAAACGTAGGTTCCTAATGATTTAATGTGTACGGTTCATCTTTCAAATAGACTGGTTGAATATTTTTCCCCCTCTACTTTGGCTTGAACTCATGGCTTGTAAGCTGAAATACAATTGCAAGGGTAGCAGCAGGAAATAGATGTCTATTCAGCCGTTGGGTCAAACGTATCAAATTATTTTTCTTTGCTGAGGCTTACTTTTGATTTTGAACATGTCGGTATACAAATACTATTAGGGCTATGGTTCCACATGTGTTGTCTGTTGCACGTACATGATTAGCAGGAACGGCTTGACAAAGAGCTTGAGAAAGAGGTGCTCAAGCTTAGCATGGGCGAAGAGGTCTATAATGCAGCATCTGTGATATGTAGAAGTGGGGAACAAATGCCGAAAGGCATCAGTTCCCAGAAAGACTGGTGAAGAGATGCAAAGAGAGATGGATCATGGGGATCAAAAGAAAAGCAAAAAGATAGTGAATGCATTTAGCACCACAGCAGAGATGTGAAATTCCTTTTTTTGTTTTCTTTCATATTCCAGCTCACCTCCTTGCCAGCAGTGGCTAATGATCTTCTCCTTTAATGTGGGAGGAATGATTTCCTCTCAGACCACTGCGAATGCCAAATTGGAGCTCAAGTGGTAGAGGATTTCAAAAACTGGCATCTTGTGGCAAAGACTAGTCACGCCTCTTCTATTACATCCATGAGTTGCGCTGCCCAAGAGAGCTGAGAACTCTTATCTCTGTATTTCGGTGAAGTGTATTTTTGTTGTGTTGTGATACAGAGATAAATGTTTTCCATTTGCTGCTTTATTTTTCGCATAATGGAGATAATACCCAACTGGCCTTGTTGAAATATCATCCATTGTAATTGTCTCACACAGGTGTAATACTTACAAATGTCTAATATTATTCACAGGGCTTTGTATATATGGGGAAACTGACCATATCAGTACAGCCGAGTAGTCTGTTCTAATATAGCTACACCTGACTACACCTATGAGGGCACCCTATTGAGAAAAGGAGGTTGAGGAGTTGACTGGAATTACTATTTTTCTGTGTCAGACTTCCTGATGTAATGCTTAGATCTGGTATATTACTCATTCTGCTTCTAAATTGCATTCAGTGAACAGCCTATAAGAGACAATAGCTTGTTTGCAAAGCACAGTGTCATTAGGGATGCACTCATTCCATGTAGATGAAGTGTCACGCTTTGTTAATGCACAAAAGCTTTGCTTTTCTAGAAGTATTTCAAGAGCTAGGGAAAGGGGGTGTTTTGCAAAGATACTGGTAAGCAGCCACAGGGTATTGATTTGTATCTTGCTATATGTATTTGAAAATACGAGCAAACTAAAAATAGACTGGGTTCTTGGTTGTGTTCGGTGAATCTATCCTATCTTTTAATTCAGTATTTCTAATCTGTTTTCTTCAGGTATTTGTATGATCCCGTTTCAGAAATCAGCTTTTTGTTCATACTGCTCATTTTGGTAGCGTATTACATGTAATCAGTCCTACTGTACAGGTGAAGAAAAATTGTTCGGCTAAAGAGAAAGATCAGGGTTTTTTTAATCATGGGTTTTCTGTCAGTAAGATTTTATAATCATTCCAATCTTGCTATATCTGTGGGGGTTTTAACCTTTTTCTGTGACTTGCATTCTGATTTCTACTTTTAATGTTTCTTCCTTCTTAATTTCCACTTTTCTGGAATGCTGCATTTATTTTATTCCCTTAACTCGGGCAAGAATTAAATTATTTTACTACATTTCAGTTTTTCGTTGGGTCTTTTACTTTATTCCATGCAGTTTCATCCAGTGTTGCTTAGTCTCATACTTGAGTGGGGTTTGGCTTTTCATTATTTTTCAGAATACTGTATCCATCATTCTCAGTTACTCTGTGCCTGTAAGTACAGATTTCACACTGTCACAAAAATATCCAAGAAGTGCTTCAGTGAAGGGCAGAAAAAGTTATCTTGGGAATGATTATAGCACTGAGCTATAGCATTTGGGCTGCGCTGTGAGGGAAAAATGAGGACGTACTTCATGTTAGACTTGTGTTCTGAACCCCCCTCAAGAGGAGCCAGCTTCTCCGTGCTGAATAAAGAGGGAACCTGGGGAGGTTTGGTCCACAGGCTGAAATGAGCCTTTGTACGTTACTCTCCAAAGTCCCATTTTCAGAAGTGATGTAGGTGCTTGAAAAATCCTAAGCTAGAGGGGCATTTTGAAAAAGCTCTTTAGGATATAATGCTGGGTTACAGTAGGGAGCACAGTTTGACTTCCTCTCCTTCCTCCTGCAACTTCCATCTTCCTGAGGACTTAAAAGACGGTAATTCCTAAAACTTGCTATCATCGCTAGTAAAGTTTTTAGAAGTATTTTTACATGAACATGTACTTTACATTTTTAAGATTGTCAGTAATTTATTTTAGTGGAGGAAACACTGAAGTGTGTGCAATGTTTGAAATCCTATAGACGAAAATAGCAGTGCTGCTGTTAATAGCGTGATTAATTGTAACTATTCCTTTAAAAAGGAAAGAAAGAAAACTAATATCACCTCAATGAGAAGATAACATGGTGGAATATAAAGGATATTTTAATTTTTTATCCGCTTTTAATGATTGAGATGAGCAAGGTACCCATTTGTATGCTTCCTTCTGTCAAGACGTGAATCAAAAATACCTCCTTAAAAAATGAGCGAGCTTTTCTTAGTTATCGTAGCTTGGACAAAGTACTTGCACTGCATTTCAGAAGTCTCGATTAGCATCTTGATTTGGTTACCGAAGTGAAGGGTGGGTTTTTTTATGACTGCTTTTAAACTTTCCTTGCAAATGTTTTTGTCGAAGTCTTTTGAAATGTTTTGATTCATTTATACCTCTGTGAAGAAAAACACTTTCAGAGAAACGAGAAGGTTCAGTTAAAGATGTATGCAGTTTGTTTTTATTTGAAGTCTTCTGATTTGTTCAGCACAGTATGGGTGGCTTTTAGAGCACTGACAGTAGGCCGTGCGTCTGCAGGCTGTCGGTCTTCTTTAGTGCAGGATTTTTTCCTTAGTACTTACTTTCAGCAAGTTAAAAGCTCAATCCTGAAGTTTCACAGCAGTCTTTAATGACAAGACTTTTCCTCGGTGCTTTAGAGGTAGGTTTCAAAAATGTGTAAGGGCTTAGTGCCCTTTTTGGGACAGCAGTAAACTTCAGAATTCCTGCGGCCTGATGGTCTCGTTTAGCCCAGATGTGTTTTGGGCTAAAACACGTAGCACTGTCCAGAAATGCTTCTCTCACACCTCTTTAAGCTGGGGTAGAACAGGCTGCTGCCCGAAGGGGAGGTGGTGCTCGCTCCCACGGAATTCCCGTCGACCTTCTGTCGCTGGTACGGCCGTCCTGAGTTGCCTGAAGGAGAAGATCAGTGTGAGATACCTGTATTCTTCACTGCGTTAGTTTTCAGCGGGACCAGCTGGTTGCATGCTCCAGCTTGCTGATCAGCTGAGCGAGCTTCTGCACTGGTACAAAGAGGACCAAAACGTGGGGATGGGGAGAGGTCAGACCATGCTTTACAGCGGTAGCCCAGCGCTGTACGGAGATGCAGTTGTATTAAACCTCCTTTTTCTGCCACTTCACGACCTGTTTCATGAAGATTTCAGGAAACCTTTGGAACGTCAGAAATTTTGTCACTCCAAAGACAAAGCCAACAGTAGTTTTGTTTGAAATGTGCCAGAATTAAGTGGTGATTCTGATGTGTTTATGGTTTCTTTAAGCCTTGCTAGGTTAACAGTGTAATCGGAGCCTGAAAGTATGCTCTACGGATGTCTTGAAATTTATTTGCCTAGGTAGTTGGAATCCTTTTCCTCTACAGCATCTAAATAATTGTCTTTTAAGTTAGCGAAGTTTGAAGAGTTAGCGGCAAACTGAATTGTTGCTTAATTAGAGTGCTTTATTGCAGTAGCTTTCTAAATGGAAGTTGGCTCATTAGGTACTGGCATTTTACTTGTATCAAAGCTGGAAAATGAGGTTTTGTACAAAATCAGGTGGTTGACCTGAACAGCTGCTTTCCTGCAGGTGAGACTAGAACAACTGTGTGTAATTAAACTCTATGTTTAATTCTACAGAAAGATTATTTTCCTTTCATTTAACATTTGCGTGTCTTAGTTTTGCATATCGTCGTTGCGGCCTGTGATTCCTTTCTGGGAATCAGGTAATCGCACTTCAGTGAAACTAAGTAAAGTAAGTGACTGAATTCCATGTCTTGAAGAACAGTGGCATTATACATATCAAATCTAATAAAGATAGGACTCATGCATGTTTTTGTGTTCAGATACGGTGTTTAATGTTACTGTTGTCACAACAAAAATAGTCCTTGATTCAAGCCAGGACAACAGGTAGATGTCTTAGCAAGAAATCACAACAGTATAAATAGGATGATAAATGTTCTACTTCAATGTAGGTTCTTGACTATTTTATCTCAGATACTGCACACAACTTGATTCTTTTAGCGTGGAATCTAGATATTAATTCTGTTTAAATAATACATAGTTCTGGATTAAGATCCCACTTTGACAAACCTTAATGTTTTTTGAAAATATCTGAAGTTGTCAGTACTGTGCCTGCTAAAAGATTTTGGAGTTATAGCTCTTCTTATGCATGTTTGAGTTTGTTCTAAATTAGAATTGTATTGTGTTTCTTTTTTAAAGATTTCACAGATTTTAATGAACAAGGTGTAGTGGGATGTCAGTAGTTAGGACTTTTGGGGGGGAAATCAGGGATTCTTTTGGTGCATTCTTAAATGAAATTATGATGCAGATCATCATAAGAAAAGTAACTCCAGGAGAGGTACATGTTTGGAATCTTTTACACATATGTTGGCTAATGTGAAATTACATAGAGTAGTGTATATAGTGTACAAAAAATAGTACATAAATATATAGTGTACATAAAATAATATGTATTGCCTATGTGATAAGTATATGTTTTAATCTTTTGATTTTGCTAGCACACACTAATTTAATGTTATGAAATACTTGTTGGAAATGAACTCACGAGACTTTAAGTAATAAAAGATCCAGTATTCCTTTGGGCCATTTTTCCGTTTCATTCACTTCTGCAAAATACTGTTTTAGGTCTAGTTTCGATAGTTAGTTTTCTTGTATTTTATTGGTGATATTTGCTGAATGCATTCACACCTAGTAATTTTTAAGAAGGGCGAAGAGGGCAATTAAACAATTTGAAATTAGTAAGTGATACTAGTAGCTGACACCTGGCATCTGTTCAGAAGTCAAGAATATATTCTTACATATATTTGTTAATTTTTTGGCGGAATTAAAAAAGTTTAAGAAAACTGTAAACTGTATACAGTTCTCTGATATTCCATAGTATTTCTTGAACAGCATGCATCTTAAGTTCTCTTCATTGTTTATATAAAATGAATATTATTTTCAAAAGCACTTTGCATTTCGTACAATTGGAAGAATGTAAAATCTTTGCCTTAGAAATACAGATATATTTTGAGTCATGGAAAATTTATTCATAATATTTATTGTTTTGCATATAGTAGAGAAATCCACCTCTTGTCTGAGAATAGATCACCGTCACATCAAGGTGGGCTTAGGTTGGAAAAACACTATTCTTCTAGAATGACGGAGGTGTATTGGCTGAGCTAATAAGTGCCTAGTTGAACAGTCCTCCTTTCTAAATTTTATTTAAACAGATGTTAGTACTTCCTTACTTTATTTTGAACTTTACGTTTGATTTACATAATCCTGTAGTTTTTATTCTGGTTCCAGCTTTATTTCACATAGAGCATGTGTCTAGGAAGAAATATACACTGTCTGTGTAGTTGTTTTTCATCTTGGCAAGTGTTTAAAGAACACTATACATTGTTTATTCTTTTAAAAAAAATCAGAAACTCCAAAATGAAATTAAACTATAGCTTCTTATTTAATTAATAAAAACTTGTTTTTATTTTCAGTCATGATGGTGACTGCATCATGTTGAATAGAAAATTCATGTTCAAAAAATCGTAAGATAAAGTGTATTCGTAGGTAATTTGGAGACCTTCAATCAGGTTTTCACAAATGAAAAATGAAACTATCCTAAAACATAATTGAACTAATATGATGAAAGAACCTGGGTAGGTAGTAAAGCATTATACGTTATGAAATACTCTAATTTCAGCACTGAGATACCTTTCCTTGACTTTAGCCAGAATGTTTCAGAAGTTGGAGATTGTTTTGATATTTCAGATCTGTTGATGCATGAGAATTTTCAGGTTTACCAGAGTGCTCTTTTTTAGTCTGCCCACACTTTCTATAAATTTCCTAAGGCTTTGGGTATTGTAAAGCCTGAGTCTTTGTTCACAGAAAATACGTGTGTAATTGGAATGACCAAGCAGTAGATGAGCGTAGTTTACCGCGTAAATCATGAAACACTAGCAACTCTATCTTGTGATATAATTGCTTCTTTTTGAGGATATCTTATAGCATTTGATGAAGTAAACATTTGTTTCAAAATGCATCTCTTACAAGTATTAACTATTTATTTTATATTTTATTAAAAAGTACAATTTACAATATTCTAAATTGTTCGTGTTAAAAATGAACAATCTGAATGAAATATGGAAGTGGTTTCATGACATCAGGGATTTATGCTTCTTGATTAAAGTTGACAGTACTGCTTTCTTTTGAAATAGTAGCTTTCAATGGTTGTATGGTTTTCTCTGAATTGCAAGTACATTTCTGCAGCTAAAGAATTAATCATGCCCCCAGTCTGCTCACCCTGGTAGCTGCACAGCTGTTGTTATGCAACCCACTTGCTGTTGGTTTTGGAGAGTTTGCTAATTCCATCTTCCAGCTAGAGATGCCAGAAGCAGTCTACTTGGAAAACATGGCCAATAATAGATAGTTTCTAAGAAAAAAAAATAGCATTTTGGCAGAACACATACCAGTTTTCCTATAGCTTAGTTTCTGCTATGTGTTTCAAAGTTACTAATCCCGTAGCAATCTGCAGGCTGTTTTTTTACAACCATCGCTGTTCATTACTGCAAGCTTCTAAAATAAGCTGATTCATGAGAAGCTGGTGTAACAAAGCCTTGCCTCCTTTAGATTTCTGTCTTGCCTTCCCGATCCCGGGTGACCCAGGTCCTCCCTCCTGCAGATGCCTTCAGCTCCCTCTCGTAGCCCTGACTCTCTCCATACCTCCGTGTTGCACCACCGTCTGCTGGCCTGGAAGGACTTTCTTGCTGGTGATAACCACATGTATGGCTGGCCAGCCAAGGGAACAGATCACTGCTTCGATCATGTTTCAGCATTTCCTTAGTTAGTTGTAGGGAAGGAGCAAAAAAAAGTCAGTACTTTCTGACCAATAATTTTGATTTCAAAGAATTGCATATCTTTCTTGTGTGCCAAATTTAACTGGAATTGACCGCCAGGTGCTGAGCAGGGAAGGAGAAAACCAAGAGATGGGCACCGTGGTTGCACGAGTCTCGTTTCCTTATGGTTCTGTGGCTTCAGAGAATCTTTCCTTGTGTGCCTGGTTTTGACTGCAGTTTGATTTGGTCCAGGCAACTAGGCCAGCAATCAGGGGAGGGTTGTTCAAGCGGGAGAGGAAAGAATTCAGTTTTTGTGAATGCTGATGTCCTCTGCATTTGGGTGTTTTCTCTAGTTTTTGATGGTAGTGCTTTTCTGATCAGGGGAGTCAGCAAAACGTAGTCCGTACATACCGCCTGCTCTATGCATGCTCATACCCTGTTTTATTTTCCTGTGTTTGGCCGCAAGGTTCTAATACTTGAACTAATAGGACCATGACATTGCGAAGTGCATTAGCAGAGAAAGGATTTCTGTATATTGGAGGAAAAGGATCATCGGTGCAGCCGTAACCCCTGTGGTCAGACTTTTCCTTCTGGAAACAGACAATGCCAGTTTAAACACACACTTTAATCTGCTTTTCTTTTGTGCAGTGGTGAGGCAGCTTTTCCTATTGTGTCTGTCCCTGCAGTAAACAGAGAACTCCAAAGCCAGGAATACTATCGTGTGCCTCAAAGATTAAGGCATGGACTCTGAAAATGTTTTGTGTGTTACTGTGGTTTAGACCTTATTTGTCAGATGACTATAGATCAAAAGAGTTAAAGTGTTTTCACTACACATAAAACTGTTTTCAAGAGGTGAGTCTATTGTAGTTTGGAAAAGAAATGTTCCTTGGTTTATGCTAGTCTAGGCAGCTGTCTCTTTCCTCTCTGGACACTTAGGGCCTGTCACTAAGTTTTGGTATGTATTATTATACAGTTGCTTTTTATTTGTTTTTTTTGCTTGGTTTCTTCATTTGTTCCAGTGTCCGCTTGGTGAAGGGTTCATTACAGTGCCATGTATTGAGGACCATCACAGCAAGGAGCATTTTATGTTAGTCTTTTTGCCTGTTTGACTCTCTCCTAGTGCTTCTTACTCTGTAAAGCAACCTTTAAGTATCGCACTAGAATATGTTTATGGTACAAAATACAGATTATTTAAAAACAACAAAAAAAATTCTTCTCCCTGCTGAGATTTGCTAATGGTAAAAAGATATGAGCCTGCCTGAAATTATTGGTTATTGCTAGAAACCTTAAGTCTAGCAAAAACCCAGCTTTGTTTCTTAATTATTTTTCTTTTCAGAATTGGTAAAGGATTTCAAGGTGTAATGAAAAGGTGGGGATTTAAAGGTCAGCCTGCGAGCCATGGCCAGACGAAAACTCACAGACGTCCTGGAGCACTATCTACCAATGTGAGGATTCTTATTTCCTGTTTAAATATTCTTCAGTATTTTTGAAACTGCTTACTAAAAATGAACAATTTCACAATAGCTAGCTGTTACGATCTACTCTGTGGTAGTAGAGAATCTCAGCTGTTTCAAAGGAAGTTCAGAAACCTGTATTATGAGCAATGCAGATAGCTGTTCTCTTATGCCTCCATTTATGAATATTCTATATTTCTGGTAAGTGAGCAAACATATTTTAACTGAGCAAATTTTGGTATCTTGTAGTATAGCTGAGAGAAATAGTCCTCATGCTTCAAAGAGAGCTCTAAGAATCTTTTATCACAGCATTTACAGATTGGAAAGGATTTACCCATTATTTTATACTGCAGATATTGTACTATTCTTTGGAACCTTAGTTGCTTTTATCACCTCACCTGGCTTGTGTAGGTGCTTAATGAACTGTTTGATTCCCAGAATAGTTTGCTGGCTTCTAAGCATTTTTAAGCAGAGTACAGAGTAAGATTTTTAAGTTTCAAACTATAAACAATATTAGTTTAAAAGCTCTTTGGAACAGATTAATTTAAAACTTTGTCCCTGTAAAGGTTGTGCAATATTTAGGCTGAACTAAGAGGGATTTTTGCAAACTAGCTTTGTTACACAGAATTATGACCAACTGAGTCACAGTACTGAACCTGATTGTCTGTAATTTTCTTAGAGAAATTAAAATAAGAATTTAAAAAAGATTAATAATGCTCAAGAGAGCACCTGGCACTGTTTCCTCTGATGACTGAAGAATGTAAGTATTTGAACACACAACACTTTGTTTTAGCAGATAGTATTCATCGTTACAAAATAACTCCTCTTTACTTTTCTTTAAATTAGAATTTCCTAAGCAGTAATTCTGGATGTAATTTCACAAAGTACATAGAATGAGAAATAGCATTGGTAATAGGTATGATGAAAAGGAAACAAGGTGAAAGGATGCAATAGGGGAAAAACAATGCCTCGATTTGCATTTCCCAGTCTAGTGTTGACCACCTCGGCTATTTTTGTAATCCCGCCTTGTTCAAGTACAGAATTCTGTCCCTAGAACTTCATTGCAGCTGATTTTCTGAAATCATGATTTTCACGAGTTAAAAAAAATTAAACATTATTAATGAATAAGCGAGTGGTGCAGGAAACTGAGACAAATCCCTTGATAATACTGTAGAACTGTAGTCCTGCCTTTTGCACCTTTCTTCTCCAGGTTTTATGCAGCCAAACAAAAATGGGAGACAGAAACTAAGCAATAGCAGGGAATGTAATTAAAAAGTCTATTCTCAAAACTACATGCTTTAAAAAAATCTGTTTTACATCAGTATAAAACTCATGGGTTAGGGAGAGGGGAGAAGCTACAGCATATCTTCACTTTGGTAGCCTTCCAGGGCAGGACTGCTCTGGAGCTCTGTGGTAGCATCCACAAGTAGTTTAGGCAAGTTTCCAGTTGCTATGGTCTGTGATGTAGGTGAGAGTCTTGTGTTGACAGGGGGGTTGGGAAAAAAAAACCCTGTTCTTGATTTTCATGAAGTGAACGTATGGGATGAGTGCAGATTTTGCTCTGAATCTATACACATTAAGTATTAAGCAAAGCTAGAACAGTATTCATAGCAACTTTATGATTGAGGTCAAGTATATTAGGTAACATGTAGAGTAATACCTAACCTCCAGCAGGAGGTATTTAAAGTGCTAATCGATATTAGATATTTTCAATATTAGATATTTTCAGGATTGGAAATACCAGTATATTTTCTTTTGTGTTACTCTTGAGTTTGTAAGTGTACCTCTTGCAGTTACGTTATTTTTTTGGCCCTGTTTTTATCTAGAAAGCTGCCAAAGTTTATCGTGGAAAGAAAATGCCTGGTAAAATGGGTAACATCTATAGGACGTCTTTTGGATTAAAGGTGGGTTCTGAGTATACTAGAAAGTGTATAAAGTGGTTGCATTGCCAAGCAGTGGACTTAGCCATGTAACCTTGTGTTGGTGTACTGTCTGTTATTTCTGTCAAAATCCAGACAGGAGCCTCTTGAAGTAAGCAAGCTAGAAAGACAAGAGTAGCAAATGTGTGCTTCTGGCTTTTTGTGGGTTACAAATAAGTTACGTGAACTCCCTTTGCATATGCGTACCCTGGGAACCAGGATTTCAGGTGATACTTCCACAGCTGATGTGTTTTTCGCTGTCTCCCTTGGCTTCTGACTTCAAAGTGGGAAAACAATCAGGCTTTTGGTGACCTTCAGTTAATGTTTTCATGCCTATTCCACTTGTTCAAACCCAACCCAAGTCTGAGTAGTTTGAAGTCCTGACTTCGTCATGGTCCTTCACTTTCATGTGCAAAAAAAGGGGATTATAGTTTCCGTCTAGATCCTGATGCATAGGTAGCTGTAGCAGTTTCTGGGCTGTTACAGCTACTGTTCTCTCTTTCTGAAGGCAACCTCTGCAGTTTGCACAAAAAGCATATTGGCCTCTAGTTTGCAAAAAACGGGTGCTGCTGCTGCTGCTCTCTGCTGACTAAAACTATTTTTTTTGTAACAGAAAATGTGCGTGTTTAGTTGAGCACCTCATAGAATTAAGACATTAACAAATGGTCGCAGTATTGTTTTCATGAGCATATTTGTTTTAATTTTTCACCTGTGATGTTTTTCACACATTGATGTTAGAGGGAAAAGAGACTTGG
Organism: Pandion haliaetus; assembly: GCA_013401275.1. Lineage (NCBI taxonomy): Eukaryota > Metazoa > Chordata > Aves > Accipitriformes > Pandionidae > Pandion > Pandion haliaetus. Next base: position 91,403 of record VYZV01025823.1, on the reverse strand, counting down.
GAGCTTCAGCTGGTGTTATGCTGAACAAACAGCTGCCATACTAGACTCCTGCACTAGAAAGCTCTGCACTCAGAGTAGCATGCGGCTGAATTTTATGGCAAGTTTAGGCTTGTGCAGAACATTCTTCTTCCCCAGAGTCCCACCTCCAGTTAATCAGTTTGTGCTTTGCTGAACAGTTTGTAAAACTGGGAATAGTCTCTAAAACAAGCTCAATGTCTGTTTTTTTCTGTCTCCTAGGTGTGGAGGATCAACACAAAACATGACATTATTTATGTAAATGGGTCTGTTCCAGGTCACACAAATTGTCTGGTGAAGGTATGTTTGCTAGTTTCACCTTAGCGGTCTTAGTGCCTCCTAAGCTCTCTACAGCTCACTTCCTACAAAAGGAAAAACATTGGTTGATTGCAATCTTTAAATTTCTTTAGAGTCCCGTGTGGTACTATTGAATTAAAGGG